>JANAVB010018399.1:7971619-8262595 GCA_029216955.1 Iris pallida
TCGACGGCAGCGAGGATACGATTGTCGCAGATGCTTGGTTGTAGGATACATAAGTGATTCTAGAAGCGGCGAAGACCCGAGAACGAGAAGGTGGCGGTAGTATGCCTACAGTTATTGGATCTTGTCCGTAGCTGGTGGGCGGCACAGGCTGTTGGATTAGTGGCACCTATTGTGCGGGCAGTATTTCGTGAGAGATTCTAGACCAAGTACTTCGATTTGTAGCTCGGTACAATCTACAGACGAGGTTCACCAATCTGAAGCTGTTGGACAGGACGGTCGACGGATATGCGACCGAGTTTTTGAGACTGAGTCGGTTTGCTCCCACCTTGGTAGCGACCGAGTTCAACAAAGCTCAGTGGTTCCAGCAAGGACTGCACCTGAAGATTTTATTGGCAGTGGAGCAGTTTGAGCATCAGACTTTTGATATGATATTAAGAGCAGCCAAGAGACACGAATATACCTCCCAGAGGATCGTGGACAGGACCGAGGTCGAAAGCGATCTCATGGCCACATGAATCAGTCTTCAGCACCAGCCCCGGCAGCTAGGGCTTTGACTATTGGAGCTCCGAGGCGGGCGGCTTCCGTTACGTCGATTCAATATTCAACCCCGATGAACCCTCAGCAGCAGAAGCAGAAACACTCTTCCGCAGTGGGATGTTCATATTGCGGGAAGCTAGGATATGTAGTAGCAGAATGTCGCAGGGCACAGGGATTGTGTCTGGCATATGGGGCAGCGGATCACAAGATAGGATCCTGTCCGAATAGGGATAGTTCATCATCGTCCAACTTTACTAGTCCTTCGGTGAGAGGACCAGCACCAGTCCAGCAACAACAGTATAAGCCTCAGAGGCTATTGTCGACGCATGTGCAAGCCTTCCAGCAGTAATACCCTCAGCAGTATGCACAAGCCCAAGCCCTGATTCAGAGCAGACAGAGAGGTTTTTAGCAGAGGGGACCCACACACAGAGGACATGGTCAGGTGATGGCAATAACCGTAGAAGAAGGATTGGCACCAGGTGAGGTAGTGGTAGGTACTATTCTCGTCAACTCCTTTCCAGCATCATCGTTATTTGATTCTGGTGTATCGTATTCATTCATGTCTGCATGATTCGCGACATGGATAGGACTAGAGCCCGAGTCATTATCAGTAAGGCTCAAATACTTACTGGTAACGGTCTTGCGGGAGTAGATAGAGTATTTTCTTGTGTCGGATCATAGTTAGCGGTAGAGAGTTCCCCGCTAGATTGATAGAGTTCGCAATGGCCGATTATGATGTGGTCTTAGGGATGGATTGGTTAAGGAACCAGTATGCTAGGATAGACTGCCATGTTGGCAGGGTTGTTTTTAGCATTCCAGGCGAGCCAAAATTTTCCTTTTCTCGAGGCAAAGTTGAACCTTCACCTCCAGTATTGCGGATGGCAGTAGCAGCAGTACAGTTACCCCGGATAGTCGAAGAGTTTCCAGATATTTTCCCAGAAGAGCTTTCAGGAATACCGCCAGAGCGAGAGATCGAGTTTACTATCGACTTGATCCCAGGGACAACACTAGTGTCAAAGAGAGTCTACAAGATGGCACCGTCAGAATTGGAGATCTTGTACAAGATGATTGAAGAACTCAGGACCAAGGGATTCATTCGTGCAAGTAGATCACCTTGGGGAGTCCCAATGCTTCTTGTAAAAAGAAAGATGGTACATCCAGATTATATATAGATTATCGTACCTTGAACTCAGTGACAATTAGGAACAGATACTCTCTTCCGAGGATAGATGACTTGTTTGATCAACTCAAGGGGGCAGCAGTATTCTCGAAGATTGACTTGCGGTCAGGATACCACCAGATTAGAGTCAGAGAGCAGGACATCCCGAAGACAGCTTTCAGATCTAGATATGGGCATTGGGAGTTCCTTGTTATGCCATTTGGAGCAACCAATGTACCGACTGTATTTATGGACCTCATGAATCGTATCTTCATGCCTTATTTGGATCAATTCGTGATTATGTTCCTAAACGACATCCTGGTCTACAGTAAGAATGAAGCGGAGCATGAGCAGCATCTCAGAGTTGTCCTCCAGATTCTCAGAGAGCACCAGTTGTACGCTAAGTTCAATAAATACGAGTTCTGGCTCGATCGTATTTCATACTTGGGTCATATTATCCCCAGAGGAGGAGTAGAAGTGGATTCCCAGAAGATCATGATTATCGAGACATGGCCAGTACCTAGCACAGTTGCAGAAGTTCACAGTTTTCTTGGTTTGGCCGGCTACTACTGACGATTTGTTTCAGACTTTGCTCGGATTTCAGCGCCATTAACCCAGTTGACCCGTAAGGATGAGCAGTTTGCTTGGACAGCAGAATGTCAGAATTCTTTTGAGAAGTTGAAACGAGGTTTGATGACGGCACCCATTCTCACGCTTCCAGGTGGGACTGGGAGATCCTCAGTGTATTGTGATGCTTCAGGCTGAGTTTTGGGATGTATTTGATGCAGCATGGAAAGGTAATAGCTTATGCATCACGTCAACTTCATGATCATGAGAGAAATTACCCAACCCATGACTTGGAGTTGGCAGCAGTAGTATTTGCACTTAAGCTTTGGAGACACTACTTGTACGGAGATAGGGTGGAGATTTTCACCGACCACAAGAGCCTGACGTATGTGTTTACTCAGAAGGATCTTAACATGCGTCAGAGGAGATGACTAGAGCTGCTTGTGGATTATGACATCAACCTGCAGTATCATCCTGGGAAGGCCAACGTTGTTGCAGATGCATTGAGCAGGAGAGCCAGAGTTATTTTCTAACAGCGCAACTAGAGTTATTAGCAGATCTTCAGAAGATGGGTATAGAAGTTGTCCTTTCTACCAATGTGGCATTGATGGCCAGTCTACAAGTTCAGTCCACTATAGTCGAGAGGATCCGGATGGCACAGTCATCAGATTTCAAGCTTCAGCGACTCAGAGCAGAGTGTGAGGCAGGACGAAGACCGGAGTTATGTATCCATGAGGACGGTACACTTCGACATGAAAAGCTTCTTTGTGTACCCAGTGGAGATATCAGACAGGAGGTCATGGCAGAAGCTCACAGTTCTCAGTATTCGATTCATCCGGGCGGTATGAAGATGTACCGTGATATCTGCCAGCACTTTTGGTGGAATGGCATGAAGAGGAAGATAGCCCGGTTTGTCTCTCGGTGTTTGGTTTGCCAACAAGTTAAAGCTGAGCACCAGAGACCGACTAGACTTCTTCAGCCCTTGTCGATTCCAGAATGGAAGTGGGAGCATATAACCATAGATTTCATGACTGGATTACCTAGGTCCTCGGCCGGTAGAGATGCTATTTGGATTATTATAGACAGGCTCACGAAGGTGGCTCACTTTCTCCCGTTCAGAGTTGGTCAGTCGACGGCTCAGCTAGTAGAGATGTACCTCAGGAAGATCATCAGATTTCATAGTGTACCAGTCAGTATCACCTCGGACATAGATTCAAGATTTACGTTGCACTTTTGGCGCAGTCTGCAAGAGAGTTTGGGAACTCACCTCCAGTTCAGCTCAGCTTATCATCTGCAGACAGATGGTCAGTCAGAGCGTACCATACGAACCTTGGAAGATATGTTGAGATCTTGTACGCTCGACTTCGGTGGTTCGTGGGAGGATCACCTGTACCTGGTGGAGTTCTCGTACAACAACAGTTTCCAAGCCAGTATCTAGATGGTACCGTTCGAGGCACTGTATGGTAGGAAGTGCAGATCCCCGCTAGCATGAAACGATATTGGAGAGAGGTAGATGCTCGGTCCGGAAGTGATTACTCAGACAGTTGAAGTGGTCAGAAGAGTCAGGGATCATCTTCGAGTTGCGCAAGATCGCCAACGTCATTGGGCCGATTCTTATCGGCGTCCCCTTGAATTTTTGGTCGGCGACCATGTATTCTTCAGGATCTCACCTAACCGTGGCGTCATTTATTTTGGCATACGGAGAAAGCTTAGTCCTAGGTATGTAGGGCCGTTCGATATCCTCGAGCGAGTAGGTGATGTGTCCTATCGTCTCGCTCTTCTACTATCGTTGCATAAGGTGCATGACGTATTCCATGTATCCCAACTACGACGGTATATCCCAGATCCGAGCCACATCCTGGATCATTCAAAATTGGTTGTTGGTACCAACCTTTCGTATGAGGAGAGGCTCGTGTCTATATTGGACTGAAGAGAGAAGATACTCAAGAACAAGACTATCAAGTTAGTTCGTGTTGCTCGGGGTCATCACTCTTTGGGTGAGTCAACATGAAAGCGTGAAGATGATATCCGATCGCGATATCCCGACCTGTTTGACTCGTAAGGTATAATATCTTTCTTATGCCTTATGCTCTCAATTCTTTGCTTGAATGAATGATTGCATGGTGGACTACTTAGTATAGCTTGTCCTTGCCTCTCTAGCCTCTTAATTAAATTCCGAGGACGAAATTCTTTTAAGGTGGGTACAGTTGTAACGCCCGTAGTTCGTATTACGTATTTTGGTATACGTGTATGTAATATGACTCATATTGCATGTCTCATTGTATGGTTTATTTTGGCATTTTATTTGCTTGGTTCGGTTTGGTTTGTTTGGTTCGGCTTGGTTCGATTTTTTTTTGTGGACCAACCCCACCTACCACCCACACTCTTCCTTTATAAGCCACATAACCACTCTCTACCTTCCATTAATCCTCATAACTCTTCTTCTTCCTCCATTAACTCTCTGTACCTACCAAGAAAGGCTTAGGCAAGTGCAACTTGCTTCATGGAGGAACTCAATTTTTTGCTGTTCTATTTTCTTCCTCACGAGATTCTAAGACACTTTAGTACTTAGCATATTTAATTTTCATGGTTCATTTTATGTAGATCTAAGATTATTGCATTTCTGGATTTCTTAGGGTTTTGATCTATTAAGCTTTATTATTTTCAAGTTTTGATCGTTTTATGTTGTAGAGAATTTTATTCTGCCCCATTTTGACCTATGGAAGTCCGGATTTTGACCTTAGATGAAGGATTATTGGAGCTTGGAGGCCATGGACTTCATGGTTCTTCTCGGAAAAGTTGGAGAAGAAGAACAGTGCTTGACCGCATGGCCTTTTCAGGCGGCAAGTCCCCTGCGGCTCCTTTTGGCCGCGTAAGCATTTCGGTCTTTATGCGGCTCCCCCCTTAGCCGCATGAGCCCATGTTCCCTTGTCACATATCCGAGTTGACCTTAGCCGCATGAGCCCGCTCCCCTTAGCTGCATGAGCCCACTCCCTTCAGCTGCATGAGCCCCGCTCCCCTCAGCCGCATGAGCCCGCTCCCCTCAGCCGCATGAGCCCCCTCCCCTTAGCTGCATGAGCCCGCTCCCCTCAGCCGCATGAGCCCGCTCCCCTCAGCCGCATGAGCCCACTCCCCTCAGTCGCATGAGCCCTTTCCCGTGGCCGCATGGCCCTGTTCCCCCTTAACCGCATGGCCCTGCTCCTCCTTAGCCGCATGGCCCTATACTCTCTTAGCCGCATAAGCCATGACCTTGGGCTCCCAGGCCGCATAGCTCTTTCCATAGCCCTTGCACCCCTTTTATTATGTTGGGTTGTTACATTTATGCTTGTCTCATGACCCTCTGTGTAACTTGGGTCCCTTGATAGAATGCTTGTACCATGTAAATTCTATACATTTTCTATGAACATGATAGTGACCCGTCGTGGTGCACTCTTGACAAGTAATATGGCATGATAGTGGCCCGTCATGACGCACTCTTGATAAGTAAACATGACATGATATACCTCGATAGGCTGTTACGACAGCTACCACGACATGACAAGAATGAATGGCCTGGACATCGTGTGCGATTGTGTTTGTACAAATGAACCAGTATTGTCTCGCATCATGTCTAGGACGGGGACCCCTGAGTACCACGGTCAGGAGTACCTTTTGAAATTGACTAAGGCTAATAACTAGAAAAATCCAGTAGTCATGAAGAGATTTTCCAGCTACAAGCAATCCCGTTATCTGGACACGCAAGTGGACTTGTAGCCTGCCGACGAGTAGGGCACATTTATAGCACACTGTCATGTGTTGCACCCTTCATGAACGGATATTCGACCTGGATAACCTGGATGGTCTGCAGGACTTATGGCTGTTGGAATAATCTCATTGTTTCTTGCTAGTAACTAGGTCTGTGATAACCCTAGTTAATTATGTTGGCCCATTGGTCATGGTCAAACCTGATTTTAATAATTGATCAAACTCTGTCTTGATATAAATGCAAGTCAACTCAGATGTTTACCTACGATGTTTTGGACACTGCTCAACAAAGGATATCAACAATATTCAAGACTGAAGCTGTTTGCCATTCAGAATGTACTTCCTGTTATGTAATGTAATTTTTTATTTTATTGGATCTAGGAATACATTGTACACCGAGTCGTACTGGCAAATAGGCTATCTTGAAATATTTTTCAAAATCATCCTATTCTTTACAAATGACCTACGTTTTTGAAAATCATTCTTTTTACAAAAAGCTTCTGAAGGATATTTCAAAAAGCCAAAATTTATTTTCTCCAAAAATGAACTGGCAGAACCCCTGGAGAACTCGGGCCGAGTTCGGCCAGAGTTCGGCCATTTGGAACGTTGGTAAACGTTGGGTTTTTGAACTTGGTCATCCTTCAGTTACGGTTTGTTACAAAGAGTTCTGTCCGAATTCTGCCCAAATTCTGTCAGAGTTATGTCTTTGGAAAAACTATAAATAAAGAAGTATTTCGATCATTTCAAATCACCAATTCACTTTTAATCTCTTCTCTTCCTGAGCTTATATTCTTCCAAAGAGTTCTTAAAAGCTTTCATTTTCAAATCCCAAGCCAGTCACAATCCTCTAGTCGATTTGCTAGTGCGGTATGGTCTAGAAGTTTCAGAGCGATTGTAATCAGAGGCTTGATAGAAGATTCAACTCTTCACAATTAAAGTTGGTCGAGTTCTTTGTATCAAAGCTCGCGTTTGTAGAAGTTGCAAGGACTTCGTATGAAAACTTACGAGATTTTCCAATAGTGGATTCAACTGGAAGCTAGAGTTCTTCCGACTGGACTAGTCCTCACAAGAGAGAAACCAGTATAAATCTCGGTGTTTGCGTTTGCCTTCTGATCTCTTTTAAATTTTGTCATTTACTTTTTGTGATTATTATTTTATCTGTGATCTAACTGCTAACAAGTTTTTAATTAGCAATATTCTGCTGCCTACTCTATTCATCCCCCCTCTAGAGTATTCTGCTTTACGATTTCGTTTCTACAATTGGTATCAGAGCAGGTTCTCTATAAGCAGGCTCTCCATCTAGAGGTATATCAAAGTGGGTTATACAAGTAAAGTAAGGTAAAATTGTAGTTATATTCAATTTTTATATAGATCACATCATTACACATGACAACTGTGAAATTCATAAGTGAAGGCCAAGCCACAAACAGACCTCCACTGTTTGACGGCACAAACTACACTTATTGGAAAACATGTATGAGTTTCTTTCTGAAATCTCTTGATTTTGACTTATGGTCTATGGTTATTGATGGCTACAAAAAGTCACCTCGTATAAATGTTGATGGAGTTTTAGCTAAAAAACCCCATGACAAATATACAGAGAAAGAAAAGAAAAAGGCCAGTCTTGACGCACGTGCTATTAACGCTTTATTTTGTGCTTTAGACAGAACTGAATTTAACATGGTGTCTACTTGCACAACATCAAACGAAGTGTGGAAACTTCTCGAAGTAACCCATGAAGAAACAACACAAGTCAAGGAGTCAAAGATCAGCAGACTTACTCAGGAGTATGAGGCGTTCAAAATGAAGCCAAGTGAATCAGTCACTCAGATGTTTACAAGATTCTTGGATATTGTAAATCCTCTGTCCTCACTAGGCAAGGATTACAGTAACCATGAGAAGATTCGTAAACTTCTACGAGCCCTTATAAAGAACTGGATTCCAAAGGCTACAACAATCATTGAAGGGAACGACCTCTCAACAATGTCTCTAGAAACACTCATGGGTAAGCTACTTACTCATGAGTTAGAACTTCAAGACTTTGAAGATGCTACACCAAAGGAAAAGTCAGAGAAGACGATCGCTCTCAAGGCTCAACATAGAAGAACTATCGAAGATGATTCCGACGATAGCGACTCCGACTCTGAAGATCAAGCTCTTCTGGTAAGAAAGTTCAAGAAGTTCATGAGATTTAACAGAAGAACAAAGGACAGCAAAGGCAACAACAACAACGAGGAAGATCCTATTTGCTACGGATGCAAGAAGAAAGGACACATGAAGAAAGATTGTCCCTCAGCATCATCATCAAAGAAAAATAGCAAATGTGACAAAGGCTACCTGAAGAAATCTACATCAAGGAAGTACGCCAACACAAGCATATGGCATGAAAGTGAAGCCAGCGACTCAGAAGATGAACAATCAGATGACGCTGCAAATGTGTGCTTGATGGCTTGCGATTAGGTAATCACTAATCCTCTATTTGACCCTTATGATGATTTCACCTTTGAGCAATTAGGAGGGGCTTTCAGTGAACTGTTAAATGATTACAGGAAACTACGTAGTAAATATAAAACCTCTAAGAAGGTACTCAAAGAGTACAAAGGTGAAATAGGAAGACTTACCGACCTACTAGATCAGGTTAGAGATAATGACTCTTCAAATGAGTCTGGTGAGCTTTCTTCTATTAAATTATTGTTACACGAGACTGTTAAGCTATCCGAAGAAAAAGACCAAACTATTATCCAGTTAAAGGAAGACCAATCTAAGGAGAGAAAGAATCTCCAGTGTGCACAGGTCAGATTAGATTCACTTACATCTGACTATACTAGATTATATGACACTTCCAGAAAGTTGGAAATTAGTTTAGGAAAATGGCTTGAAGTTGCTGCTTCCTATTCTAACACGTGTCAATTACCGAATCATCGGAACACGTCCAACACTGTCAGACCAAACCATACCAAGACTATGCCCAAGAAGACTAATAGGCATGCATTCTTCTATACTAGAAAACCAAAACCTACCAATCATGCACCTCACACTACTTTCAACACTCAACATGCTAAATGTCATTATTGTGGCCTCATTGGTCATACATCTTCTGCATGTAGAATCAAAAAGTTAGTAGATTTAAATATTTATGCATGGATACCGAAAACTAACCAGTTAGGACCCTACAAGAAATGGGTACCAAAAGTTTCATCTGCAAATTATTTTGTAGGTGGGACACCCTTCACATGCTAGGAGCAAATGGATCCTCGACAGCGGTTGCTCACGGCACATGACCGGTGACACTTCATTATTTGCAACACTGTCGAAGAGGAATAAAGAAGGATACGTCTCCGTCGGTAATAATTTAAGAGGGTACATAATCGGTATCGGTGACATTTGTAAGATTCCCTATCTAGTGATTAAAGATGTTTGTCTAGTTACTGAGTTAAAGCATAATCTGCTCAGCATAAGCCATTTAGCTGATCACGGTTATGGCATTAACTTCGTAAAAGATAAATGTACCATTATTGATAGTTCAACTGGCAGTACTATATTTGAAGGTATTAGGGAAGACAATATATATGTATTCTATTTATTGGAAGATGCTAACACAGCAGGTAGATGTTTGATGGCCAAATGCATTAAGAGTCAACTATGGCATATGAGACTCGGTCATGCAAACATGGATACAATTTCAAGATTATCTACGAAGAAGTTGGTACGCGGCTTACCGGATATTTCTTTCAAGAAGGATACGATATGTAGTGAATGTGAAAAGAACAAAGCTACCAAATCCGCATTCAAATCCAAGAACGCTGTAAGTACTACTAGACCTTTACAATTGTTGCATATGGACTTATTTGGACCCAGCAGAATTGTTAGTCTAGGTGGTTAGTTATATGCATTTGTCATTATAGATGACTTCTCTAGATATACATGGGTTTATTTTCTTGCACGCAAGAATGATGCACTATCAGAATTCGTCACCTTTTCCAAGAAAGTACAGAATGACAAAGAGTTCATGATTACTCGTATTCGTAGTGATCATGGCGGCGAATTTGAGAATGCAGAATTCAAACAATTTTGTGACACACACGGTTATCTGCATGAATTCTCTTGCCCTAGGACTCCGCAACAAAATGGAGTTGTGGAACGTAAGAACAGAACTCTATCTGAAATGGCTAGAGTTATGTTAAACCAGTTTAGTTTACCTAGATATTTATGGGCTGAAGCTATAAATACAGCATGCTATCTTCTCAATAGGGTTATAATTCGACCTATATCGAAGAAGACTCCCTATAAATTATGGTTTGATAGAACACCAAATGTTTCTTATTTCAAAATCTTTGGTTGTAAATGTTTTATTCTTAATACCAAAGATAATTTGAGTAAATTTGATGAAAAGGCCGACGAAGGTATATTTTTAGGTTATGCAGGAAAGAGGAAAGGATATAGAGTCTTCAACAAAAGAACCATGATCATTAAAGAATCTATCAACGTCAAGTTTGATGAGCTAAATCAACACTTAGACGATGATGACAATGAAGACATAATCACACCAAGTACAGCCACTGCAAAACCTTCACACAAAGATACAAAACCATCACATTAGGCATCAGATGAAACTCCAAGCAAAGAAGCCGGAACTAGCAATCCTGAGACTACACCAAAAGAGATGAGATTCTTGGCTAGTCATCCAAAGGACTTGGTAATTGGTAAGATTACCAAAGGTGTAAGTACTCGTTCCTCCAATAAAGATATAGCTTCTTGTGTTGCTTTTGTCTCACAGTTTGAACCCAAAAATATTGATGAAGCATGTAGTGATAATTTTTGGTTAGATGCTATGCAAGAGGAATTAAACCAATTTGAACGGAATCAAGTTTGGGAACTTGTTCCCAAGCCTATTGATCATCCGGTCATTGGCACCCGATGGGTATTCCGAAATAAACTGAACGAGAATGGTTTAGTGACTCGTAATAAGGCTCGGCTCGTAGCTCAAGGATACAATCAGGAAGAAGGTATCGACTACGATGAGACTTATGCCCCAGTTGCGAGATTAGAATCCATTCGCATGTTATGTACATTTGCATGTTTTAATATTTTTAAGTTATTTCAAATGGATGTCAAAAGCGTATTTTTAAATGGTTTTATAAAAGAAGAGGTTTATGTAGCTCAACCACCTGGTTTTACTGATTTCAAATTTCCTGAATATGTTTTCAAGTTGAAGAAAGCTTTATACGGTTTGAAACAAGCCCCTCATGCTTGGTACGATCGTCTAAGCACTTTTCTACTTGATAACGATTTTTCAAAGGGAAAGGTTGGCACTACTTTGTTTATAAAGTCTTTGAATAATAATATTCTTTTGATTCAAGTCTATGTAGATGATATTATCTTTGGATCTACTGATGAATCTCTTTGTCAAGAATTTTTAAAGTATATGCAGAATGAGTTTGAGATGAGCATGATGGGAGAGCTGAAATTCTTTCTCGGACTACAAATCAAATAAACCAACAATGGGACGTTCATAAATCAAGCTAAGTACACAAAGGATCTATTGAAGAAGTTCGATATAGAAATAACAAAACCACTTAGCACTCCAATGCCGACTTCAACCAAGCTTGATATTGACGAACAAGGCAAATCTGTCAACATACGTAAGTATCGAGGTATGATCGGTAGCTTACTATATTTAACTGCTAGTCGACCAGACATTATGTTTAGTATTTGCTTTTGTGCACGTTTTTAAGCTAATCCTGAGGAATCATATTTGTGCGCAGTTAAGCGTATCTTCCGATACCTTAAAGGCACTTCTTCTGTCGGCTTATGGTATCCCAAAACCACATCGTTTGACCTAACCGGTTCTTCCGATGCTGATTTTGCTGGATGCAAAGTAGATAGAAAAAGCGCTAGCAGCACATGTCATTTCCTAGGAAAAGCTCTAGTCTCTTGGTTTAGTAAAAAGCAAAATTCTGTTGCATTATCAACAACCGAGGCTGAGTATATCGCCGCAGGACATTGTTGTGCACAAATTTTGTCGATGAAACAAACCTTAGAAGACTATGGATTACATTTTTCACACATACCCATTTTCTGTGATAACACTAGTTCTATTAATTTGACTAAGAATCTAGTATGTCACTCTCGTACTAAACATATCGAGATTCGACATCATTTTCTTAAAGATCATCAACAAAATGGAGATATAGACCTTGTATACATAGACACATAGAATCAATTAGATGACATACTCACAAAACCTTTAGCGGAAGATCGTTTCAACTATTTACGTCGAGAATTAGGAATTTTAGATATCAATAATATTAATTAATTTTGTTTTATTAATTATTTATTCGATACTCATAAACTATTTTTGAGACAAGCCTAAAAAGAGTCTGTCTGTCACCACGACTATGGTCGAAGCGAAGCGGTATTTAAGAGTTCTCCGGTGAACCTCCGTTAGCTGGGACAGTACTCCTACACTAATCTGAGACAGATACTGAGTAGAGAATATTAATTTATAAAATAAGATTAATTATTATTTTAAGATTTAAAATTACTCAACTTTGAATTAAGTATTTGAAACGAATTAATGAAAAAGAATGTGGTCTCATTTAAATTTTTTATTTATATGTATAGCCAGGCAACCCTTGGCGAATTCGGCCCGAGTTCGGTCCGAACTCGGCCAGAGTTCGGCTGGATATTTATATATACCAGCACCAACCCGAGGCTTCCTTCTTCTTCATTCTTTCCCACATCTTCATAACAGCAGCAGCGCCCCTCCGAAACCCTAGCTTCTTCTCCATCATTGTTCTTCCAATCCTTGTGGAGTTTCTCGTCAAAAACTTTGGATTCGTGCGGAGATCGTCATCCTCTACAACATATCCAATTCTTGGAAGGTATAATCCCTTCTTTCCTCCACTTTTCAATACTTAGGGTTTCTAGAAATTTTTGAGAAAGAATGCCTAAGTTCAATCCCTTCAAGAGGAAGAAGACCAATGCCAGTGAAGAGGCATCATCTTCAGATCCGCATACAGATTACCTCTTTTCTCCGGTCCAATCGGACGATGGTGCGTCGGATGAGTTTTACTTTAAAACTTCCGATCAAGCTTTAATGTGGTACGCCGTTTTATCATGCGTACTATTTGCACCGGATCACCGATTAAGTGGACTATTTTTTTGGATCACCGCCCTTATTTTGAGGCATTAGGGTTACAATATTTTGTTACCTTACAATTCTCCATTGCCACTAATGCCATTAGATTATTCTATTATAATTTCGTGTTAGACACTTTTACAGCGAGGACACGTGTCGGAGAAATTGATATCGAATTTACTGATGAAATGTTAGCGGGAATCCTTGGTATCCCAAATGAAGGTGCCCCGCTCGATGACATCACTGATTTTGATTTTCCCGATGGCACGACACTCGTTAGTTTCAAGAATGAACTTTGTGCGCATGCACGCTTTCTTCCTGGAAAGTTCAAGGCTAATAACTTGAACTTGTTTAACTATGAATTACATCGTATCATCTATTCCACCTTACTTCCCAAATCTACTTCTAAAGATGATGTCACTGCACTTGATTTTTCTGCTCTTTATCATATTCTTAAGGGGATTCCTTTTTCTGCTCCTAAGACTATCATCCAGATGATGGATAGATGTCGCGGGAGAGACCGCAACCTATCTTATGCGACGCCTATTCCTCGTATTTTTTAGAGATTTGATATTGATTTATCTACTTGTGCTGTCGACCCCGAGCCCAACTTTCTCAAACTCTCTCGTCGCAGCATTGTATCTGTTCCTCCACCTACTGTACCTACTCCTCTTGTACCTACTCCTACAGCGCCCACAGCACCTGTTCCTCCTCATTCTTACCCTATGACATTTGAGGGTATACATCAGCACTTATAAGATCAGCAGTCTTTTTATGTTGAGACCTCTAGGGAACACGAGTTCCGTGATGTGACTCGGTTCCAGGCGATTGCTAACTCCTTCGCCGATATGAGGTTTGTGCAGACGGGTTATTCTGCTTGCTCTCTACCTCAAGACCCTTCCGTTTCTGGCTACCGCATTGACGACGAGGCGGTACACTCTCTGTTCCAGCCAGGGAACGCCTATGATTGGTATCATACCACTGGCGCCACTCCTCGCACTTTTGGCGCTGGTACTTCTAGAGCTGGTCCTTCTGAACATGCTGGAGCTGCAGCTGATGACGTTGATGATGATGATGATGAGTTTTGAGATGTTAGATTCTTGAGACTGTTACTTTTGTCTTATGTTTACTTGGAAATGCTCCGACATTCCAAGATTTTATCAGTACTCTTATATTTTTATCAGCACTTTTTCTATTATGGGACTATTCATAGACATGATTTTTGATTATGCCTCAGTTTTGGCATCTTAGTCTATTAATCAGCACTTTATGTGTTTCAGTACTATGGTAACACTATCTATATCTTGTTGCTTCATACTTTATCAAATACTGCCTGTGACAAATACATGCCTGTGTTGTATTCTATAGACTATCTGTTTCTCTTACCATGTTTACTGTTTCTACCATGCCTGTCATGATTATCTATGTTTATTGTGTTTCTTCACTGACTGTTACTTATGCATTTATTGCGGAGGAGCTTTCTCTTTTGCAATTATTTTGCTAAGTGACAACGGAAGAGAAATAAGATTTAACATTTTCGTGCATACAGGTTATGAACAATTTCTTTTGATTACTATTTTGATTTGATTCCAAGCTTAGATGTTATATCGGCAAGGTTTGTCAATTATCAAAATGGGGGAGATTGTTGGCCCATTGGTCATGGTCAAACCTGATTTTAATAATTGATCAAACTTTGTCTTGATATAAATGCAAGTCAACTCAGATGTTTACCTACGATGTTTTGGACACTGCTCAACAATAGATATCAACAATGTTCAAGACTGAAGCTATTTGCTATTCAGAATGTACTTCCTGTTATACAATATAATTTTTTATTTTATTGAGTCTAGGAATACATTGTACAACGAGTCGTACTGGCAAATAGGCTATCCTAAAACGTTTTTCAAAATCATCCTATTTTTACAAATGACCTACATTTTTGAAAAATATTCTTTTTACAAAAAGCTTCTGAAGGATCTTTTAAAAAGCCAAAATTTATTTTCTCCAAAAATGAACTGGCTGAACCCTAGGAGAACTCGGACCGAGTTCGGCCAGAGTTCGGCCAGAGTTCGACCATTTGGAACGTTAGTAAACGTTGGGTTTTTGAACTTGGTCATCCTTCAGTTACGGTTTGTTACAAAGAGTTCTGCCCGAATTCTGCCCGAATTCTGTCTTTGGAAAAACTATAAATAGAGAAGTATTTCGATCATTTCAAATCACCAATTCACTTTCAATCTCTTCTCTTCCTGAGCTTACATTCTTCCAAAGAGTTCTTAAAAACTTTCATTTTCAAATCCCAAGCCAGTTACAATCCTCTAGTCGATTTGCCAGTACGGTACGGTCTAAAAGTTTCAGAGCGATTATAATCAGAGGCTTGATAGAAGATTCAACTCTTCACAATTAAGTTGGTCGAGTTCTTCGTATCAAAGTTCGCGTTTGTAGAAGTTGCAAGGACTTGTATGAAAACTTACAGGATTTTTCAATAGTGGATTCAACTGGAAGCTAGAGTTCTTCCGACTGGACTAGTCCTCACAAGAGGTAAACCAGTATAAATCTCGGTGTTTGTATTTCCCTTCTGATCTCTTTTAAATTCTGTCATTTACTTTTTGTGATTATTATTTTATCTGTGATCTAACAAGTTTTTAATTAGTAATATTCCGCTTCCTACTCTATTCACCCCCCCTCTAGAGTATTCTGCTTTACGATTTCGTTCCTACAAGTTAAAGTATCAAGCTGGACTTATTGCTTGGCAGTGAATATTGGATGGAGTCTAAGCCTTGTCTTGTCCCAGTACCTAGCTACTTCAGTAATATGATTGCTTATGTTCACCTTGTCAATAGCTGATCAGAATAACTTCTTATCTCTTGATATTTATTGCCCTATCTAGATTTCATGTCTTAATTATCTTCTTATTTTTATGTTCTGATATGCTGGTTTTAGTTCTTAAGTGAAGCCTCCTTTGTGGCACTCGCTCTTTCTGGGATCTGACCCAGCTGGTTTTGTATGGCCAGATACCGGAGCAGCTCCAGAGGATCTCCCTACCTTCCAGCCAGATGGTGACCACCAGACGTAACCCTGGCAACGAGTGGGTTTTTGTTTTGCTCTCCCACTCTATTGTAAAAATATTCTTTTGAGGCGTTTAGCCGACGAGCACGTGTTAGCTAGATTGCACTTTACTTATTGTCTGCCTACGGGATGTAGCATGATTAACAAATCCTAGGGTTGATAATGTATGACTGAAACTCTTGCTAGTCTTCACATTTATATGACTAGCTTCATGATCATCCAAAATGTAATGCATGGGACGCCTTACTATTGTATATTTGGTGCTCTGACATCTTGTAACTGTTATTACTTGCTTGAGATTGAGACAATAGGCTTGTTCATGACCATAAGAGACTGATGGCTTGTAGTTAAACCCTCATGTATCCAGACAGCCGTGACCGTATAGCGAGGTGGGTTGCACTTCAATATACGTAGCTGGCTATGTCCGCCCCCATTCTCCAGTATTCTGGTTCCGGGGCGTTACAGTATGGGTTGAGCATTCCCTACAGTTACTATCCATCATGCATTAGGATAGATGTCGCTACGACTTGAATCTTCCCGCATGGGTTAAACGACAATATAATTGTAACGCCCCAGTCCCAATATACTTAGGATTAAGTACGTAGGCATGCCAGCTGTATACATACGATGTATAATGAAATGTATGGAACCCCGTATGTATATATAAGCTGTAAAATGCAGTAAACCATGATAACTAAATCTCATTCACAAAAATAGAAAATAATATTATAATCAACTCAAGAATTTGTCACTTATACATGTAGTTGGGCGGAGACAAATCCACTACCAACCATTTTAAATAAAAAATATACAAAAAAATGATCAATAAAATGGCAAGACGAACCAAGAGCAATCATCCTCGAAGAAATAGAGAAGATCACGGCCTTGGCTAGAACCCCTGCAAAAGTCACAAAGCACACACCTGGAGAGATAACCAGGTCCTCAGAGGGACGTAACAAGATACATAAAGAACATGCCATATAATTTGTGATATATAATAGAGAGTAAAAGGGGATGCATGCAATAGGGTGCCTACCAGTTCTACAGTAAAAATATACAATTAAGAACAAACCTTCAACGCATGGGCATCTGACTCAGGTGCAGGTAACTCGGGTATGCTACCATCAGGATACCGGGGACCTCGAAGCATAACATTCCTCGAATGTCAGAGGCCAGCAGGATCAGGAATAGGAAAGTGCATAAGTGGCCCATACGTCAAGGAACTGTTCTTCCCACCCAATGCCTAGTAGGGTCACATCCATGACTCATAAGACCTCTAGCAACTGCCAAGTCTACTAGCATACAATTCTATTGGCAGTTACTCCTATCAGTCACACGCCTCATAAGTATCAGTGGTCAGCCGACTACGCGAGCACATGTCCTACATGTGACTCACAACACGTGGTAAAGCAAGTGTCAAGGCTGTATGGATATACCAATACCTCATCGATAATGGGTGGTCACTTGACTAAGTCAATGCAAGAGAAATAAATAAAAGCAAGACAATGACCGATAGAGTCGCTTGCACCCAAGTGTGACTTGGACGCACAGTTTTATAATAACAACAAATAAGAAATACTAAAAATAATAACTAAAAATAAGAATATGTAAATCACAGAGTAAGGTGACAAGGTATCTTGCCTGGCAGCGCGAAGGTGGCAAGTCCAAGAATCACAATATCAGCAAAGAAATGTCATAATCTCCAAACAACTCTGGATGCTGAAATAAACATCAAGAATGTGCTCGGAATAAGTGATATACCTAGAAAACGCTTGCCCAAAAGTCTAATTCTGGAACAGGAGCAAAATTGTAATTTCTGGTCAAAACGATGTCTGTCGTTGGACCCGATTTGTACCGAAATGCATGCCAATGTCTACGGTCTCTAAAGTCATCAAATTACACGTCTACGGGTCCGGTTTGAGGAAACGAATCCAACCATATGTCCAAGTTGGATTCCGACGGGCCGTGCACAATTTTGTCCGCTGGAACTGGGTCGCGGGCCCTCTAAAAAGGCATTCCGGTCGACCTTCTTAGAATTAGACCAAACTTGAATACAGGACCAGAAAATTGATACGATCCTGTTGGCGCAAATTTCATCTCGAATCGACATTTGTATACAAGTTATGGTCTAGTTTATAAAGTGGTCGATACGGGATATCTTGACGGATACGCATTGATTTCGTCGCGTACGCACAACGAAATCGAGTTCTGTCAGTTCCTACACGTCGAAAACATCCATACGTGCCTTTCAATGCTTATGGGTTGCGACCAGGTCATCCGGTTTGTCGAGGCGCACGTCGTATCGGGGAAAAGTTTTCTGAATTTTAATATTCTAAAAGCAGTTTTTCTCGAATCTTTGAAATCGAATAACTTTCTGCGTATGCAACGAAATTCAAATCTACAAGTTGAGTTCTACTCTTGGTTAGGTTGTCTTTGACTGTTTGCAATTAATTTCTATGAAACCGCACTATACAGATTAAAAAATCAACTCCAATGTGGTGGTTTTACACAGCCTTCTGCCCTATTTTTCGAGCGAAAAGTTATCAACTTCGAGACGAGTTTTCGCTCGAACTACAGGGTTATACTAAAATCCCTTTGGGGGTTCGTAGGTGGTTACATAGGCTTCCTAGGGAACTTTGCAGAGTCGAAAATGATTGAGCATGTATGAAAAAATTTGGGGATGAAGTCGTGTACCTGCTGCTGTCAAGAACATGGGTAGTTCTTGTTGTACGGTCGGAAATTGGCGACTTCTCGGCGATCCAGCGGCAGCCCACAGCGAGCAGGCAGCCAGGGGTGCGCGTCGGGATGTCAGGGTTCGTCGGGGCTTGGTGAATTAGGTTGGGGTACGATCTTTAAGGAGAAATTTTACGAAGACTCGTACAATCTTGGTATTTATACGTAGGGTTTTCTAATTAGCTTTTGAATCGAATTCTAATCCGATTTGGATTAGATTTGACTTGATCCTATAGAGGATATGATAAGGTTTCTACAGCAAAGATTCGGTCAAAATGGTTTAAAATTTAAGGTTTTGGATTGATCCCTACTTTGAAAAATTTCTCGCTGATGGCTCGGGTTTGGTCGGGTTTGGCTGGGAATTTAATATCACGAGATTTTAAAAATCTCGTGATAAATTGACTTCAGTTATGATTTTTTTCCTTTAGCTAATAAACTATATCTATGGTTGAATAAATCCTAAATAAGCTTATAAAATCTAGAAAAATTCCTTAAAATGTTTCTAAATATTTGAAGGGTATCTATATAAACTTCCATCATATATTTACTCATTTACATACTACATTCCCTTGAATATAATTATTTATACAATACATTTATATCTATATTGAATCATAATATATTGATTGGTATATTAATTGGGCATGTAAAAATTATATATATAAAATTTCTAAAAGAAAGCTTAATTCACCACCTACTCTTAGATGTTTACTAGTGATGATAAGCATGACATATTCAAGTTATAATTAACACTTATACCAAATTACCAAATATTATTTAAAATAAATATATAAAAAATATGAAAATTTGGGGGATTTACATCCTATCCAACTTAAAGAAATTTCGTCCTCGAAATTAATCTAAGGAAGGGGGTCGAATGCGATGCAATGCAAGAACTATAAAGACTAACATGTGCAAGACATACCTTGGTTGTCAAACAAATATAGGTAGCGATTCCGAATGTCGTCCTCGCGCTCCCAAGTAGACTCTCCCGGCGAGTGATGCTTCCATGCCACGCGAACCAATGTTATAGACTGATTCCATAATACCTTCACTCGACGATCAAGGATACCTACCGGTTGCTCTTGGTACAACAAGCTTGGTCCAACAGTGATTTCGGAGTGATCGAGCACATGACTGCTGTCTGCTACGTACCTCCTCAGCTGAGACACGTGGAATTAGTCATGTACTCCCTCTAGCGACGGTGGCAAGGTTAATCTATAGGCCACTTCTCCAACACGTTCCAAGACATCAAAAGGGCTGATGTACCTTGGACTCAACTTGCCACGTCCTCCGAATCGAATCGTGCCTCTCGTGGGGGATATCTTCAAGAAAACATGGTCACCTTCCTTGAACTCCAAGGGTAGGCGACGATTATCGGCCCACTGCTTCTGTCGATCCTGCGATGCTCGCAGGTGGTCCTGGATCTTCTTCACCTTCTCCACTGTGCTCAAAACCAACTCGGGTCCCAATATTTGTCGTTCTCCTATGTCGCTCCAACAAACAGGAGATCGTCACTTCCTACCATATAACAATTCAAACGGAGCCATCTGAATGCTCGCTACTTGCTTCATATACATATTTGCCAAAACTTCTGTGGACTGTCCCACTATAAAAGGTAAGAAATGGGCCGATTTGGTAGTCTATCAACAATCACCCATACCGCATCACGTCCACTAGGACTCCGAGGAAATCCTATGACGAAGTCCATAGTAATGTGCTCCCACTTCCACTCGGGGATGGGTAGCGGTTGCAATAATTCGGCCATCCTCTGGTGCTTGGCCTTCACTTATTGGCACACCAAATACTTGGCCACGAAACGAGCTATTACCCGCTTCATTTCGTGCCACCAATAATACTATCATAAGTCCCGGTACATCGTAGTTCCTCTGGGATGAATAGAGTAGGTCGAACTGTGTGCTTCTGCTATCAACTCCTTCCGTAGCTCTCCATTAGGAACATAAATACGGTCACCACATCGCAATCTTCCATCAGACGGAAGAACAGTCTATGAAGGGCATCCTATTTAAAGAGGTGGAGTACACTAAGTTCAAGGTTCTACGCAACTTACGAATATTGGTTAATCAGTGAAGCGAAGTAATAGGACTTCTAAGTGGCAACTTCCTAGTAGTGTACGAGGATATGAGGTACTTCTGGTTGTAGTCATGGACTTTATGGGAAGCCCTAGTATTACTCATTTAACATTGCTCACATATTGTCCGTGTTTTATCAGGCAATAGAGGAGGTCTTAGTCAAGTACAACAGAAAACAGGTTAGTACAACAAGATTCCATTCATTGTATAACATGGGATACCAAGAGATATGGTTATGAAATTCATGGAAGGAGAATTAGTGAGCCAAGAGGTGGAGCCTACAAAATAGGGGTAAGGACCTATTACATCAAGTTTGGTTTTATAGTCCAAATATGGCGATAGGCATGGATGGATTTAACCGGGTCTTAGTGGATTTCCCAATGGGTCATCGATCTTTTATCGAACGAATCTTTGGTTTGAATCTATATTGGCTGGACACGATCCATAAAAACCCATCTAGACCATTCCTATTAAGTTTATGGAAATCGTAGATTAGGTTCCAACACAAGTGGTTGGACTAATTTCCGGTTGGGTTGGTTAACTACGTTCCTTAAGCCCAAACTATACCTTTTGTGACTTTTGTGTATAAGTAGCACATGAGGACTCAATTTAGTGGCACACTAGTGACATGTGCGTAGTGGGCTTCGAGTAGGTCACCACCGTATATTAGATCGAAAGAATTTAGTCGAGGTTCGATCTCAATTGAAGTCAGAGAGTACATCGGTATTACGGTAAGGATGATAGTTAGCTCTTATTACCTGTAGGTTGTATCACGAAAATAGAGTACAAGGGAACGTGCTTGAGTGGGACATGATATGCCTACTTGAAGGTGGTCTTGCATATGAATTTTGTTGGAAGGTAACAGTTAGTATTACACTCCGAATATCAAAGTCACGGTAAGGGACACCAAAAGATCTAAAAAGAAAGTGGGAGTTCACGAGTCACTAATTTATCATCCTAGCGAAGAACCAATTTACCTCAATCCATCAGTGATCCCATAATTCCTAAAAGTAAGAATGGCTTACCATCTATTCACTCTAGAGACTAGGACATGATTTTAGGAATAATGAGGTTAGGAATATTTGAGTCGCGACCTCGTACCTTGACCTTTGGTAATAATAGTCACGATATGATCGATAACGTGATATGGTAGTTATGAATCAGTTTCGAGGACCGTACCCCGATTTCTAATAAATGGATATGATTTCATACAATGATACATGAGTCGATAAAATATAATGACTCACTCCTTTATAGTATACAAGAGTCTATCGATGGGATAACAAACTCTAAGGCACGTCATATGAAAGATCTCTAACGACTAAGTCATAAATTTTCTATTTGTGTCAAGCCTGCCAAACCATGGTCATAAGGGTTCTAATGGCATCGAATGTAGTGCTTATGCGTTGCTTGTTGATAACTAGTAAGTCAATATGATAAAGTGTTAAGCTATAAATATTGGCTAAGCTGGAGAATGTGTTGTTCTAATGCTAAGTCACTTCTCTAATAACAAAATTATATGACTAGAGTAACACCTGTTGGATCCTAACCTCGAAATGGGTATCTATCATAGTCATGGTAAATGCTTATCTTTGTTTCTGTTTGTTTTCCCTCATGTCTAACTGTGGCTTGGTCGGGTAAGGGTTGGGTTAAGGCATAAGGGTTGCTAGTTAAAGCAAGAATAAGGAAAATATTTAGAGACCCATAATAATTTGTTCCCTGGGAATAGATAGTCTCTTATGTTGGTGGTTTGACCAAAGGTATGATTCTAATCATTATCATATTCAAATGACTAGAAGGTCACAACAGTAGTTTCAAGGTCGAAGAAGACCGAGTAATCTCAAGGCAAGGTTGTAGTCAGATGGCTGGCCGATAGTAGTTACACTTGTGTATACAACTATCATGGCCATGGGGATACTCTGTATCCATCTATCAAATATAAGCGTTTATCTTTCTAATCAGTGAAAGACAAAGGCAATAAAGAGTTCAAGAAAGATGTCATTGAATACAATTATGCGATTCAAAGGCGAATGTATAATTCAAGAGGAATTGTCAATGCAGTCGCGGATGAGATCCTAGATATCTTTATATCTCAATCCACATAGGGTAATTATATGATGAGCGAACCAAGTGCACCAAGGTTGATCAGACCATAATACACTGATTCTGATTAGACAATATGTTAGCGGACGTCCCCAGTATACATATTTCCTGAACAAGCTCGATAAAAATATGAGCTTGCAAAACTAGGCAATAAATAGCAACAATATTTATGATATTGTAAAGTATAAGTATGGGAGATAATGATAAAGCAGTAATAAATAGTTTAAATTTTATAAGGATCTAAGTCTTGTTCGGTGTTCCTGCTTATACAGTCGTCCTACTGTCTCTTGTATCAGGCCTTGGTTGACCAATGAGGTATGGGCTACAAAATCTATATATTCTAGGTAATCGTATCATCCTGCACTAGCATATATTTAGTGTCAACCAGTTATACTTCATTAATGGGTTAGAAGAATATGGGGTTATAGGTTGTGAGGCATACTACCCAACTTAAAAAGTTAACTAATAAAGTGATTGAACAATATAACAGGTGTAACTAGTATGATTTATCTTCCTAAGCTTTCTATCATGCACGAAGGAAAAATTACAATTTATGGTAGAAAAGATATCAAGCAGAAGGAAGTCAAGGTAGTCGGATGAGAGTTCGAAATTGGAATCAATGGATGAGATCAAGTATGTGGATGAGATTCTAGACTCTAATCCTATTTGCAGGCTCACATCGGTACAGTAACCTAACTGAAGTGATGAACTTGACTAGTATGGGCCACAACAAAAACATGTAACATTCCAGTCCTAAAATACTTAGGACTAAGTACGTAGACATGCCAGCTGTATACATACGAAGTATACTAATATATGGAACCTCGTATGTATACATAAGCTGTAAAATGCAGTAAACCATGATAACTAAATCTCATCCACAAAAATAGAGAATAATATTATAATCAACTCAAGAATTTCTCACTTATACATGTAGTTGGGCGGATACAAATCCACTACCAACCATTTTAAATGAAAGAAAACATACAAGGAAATGATCGATAAAATGGCACGACGAACTAAGAGCAATCATCCTCGAAGAAATAGAGAAGATCACGGCCTTGGCTAGAACCCCTACAAAAGCGACAAAGCACACACCTGGAGAGATAACCAGTTCCTCAGAGGAACGTAACAAGATACCTAAAGAACATGCCATATAATCTGTGATATATAATAGAGAGTAAAAAGGGATACATACAATAGGGTGCCTACCAGTTCTATAGTAAAAATGCAGTTAAGAACAAACCTTCAATGCATGGGCATCTGGCTTAGGTACAGGTAACTCAGGTATGGTCCCATGAAGATACCAGTGACCTCAAAGCATAATATTCCTCGAATGTCAGAGGCCAACAGGATCAGGAATAGGAAAGTGCATAAGTGGCCCATACGTTAAGGAACTGTTCTCCCCACCCAATTACTAGTAGGTCACATCCATGACTCATAAGACCTCTAGTAACTGCTAAGTCTACTAGCATGCAATTCTATTGGCAATTACTACTATCAGTCGCACGCCTCATATGTATAGGTGGCAAGCCGACTACGTGAGCACGTTGTAACGCTCCTGTCCCAAAAATAGAAGGACTATAACGTAATCATGCCAGCTGTATACATACGAAGTATATGGACCGTTGTATGTAAACATAAGCTGTAAAATACAGTAACCAAGACACTAAATCTCAACTACAAAGATAAATAATGATATGAAAGCAACTTTGATTTTTGTCATGATACAATCGTTGGGCGGAGACAAATCCACTACCAACTAATTAAATAAGGAAGAAATATACAAAAAAATGATTTGGTCGAGCGGAGGAGATAGCGATCCAAAAGCAACACCTCAAAGGATTAGAGCGCAAGTTATGGCCTCAGCTAGAGCACCTGCAGGAAGTCACAAAACACACCTGGAGAGATCACCAGGTCCTCAGAGGGACGTAACAAGATACAATACACATGCCATATAAATACTGAATATAAAATATGCCACAAACAGAAGTAAGTGACAAGACTACAATAAGGTAATCTAACCATACTAAAGTGAACATGCAGTTGTGAATAAACCTTTCGTCGTATGAGCCCTAGCTGTAAATGGGATCTGGTATAGTCTCCACTTGGGCACCTGTGACCTAAGCGCATAACTTTGAAAAATGATAGTGGCCAACCTGAGAGGCTAAACATACTAGTATCTCCAGCGGAGCTTCCGGGTTACAAGGAAAGTGCAATCGAAGCCCATACGACAAGAAAATGTTCTCCCCACCCAATATACCTATCATGTCGCATCCACGACCATGTAACACTACTAACCGTCAAGTCTTCTAACATACAACTACTGACAGTTAGACCTAACACACGTCCTATACGCATCAGTGATCAGCCAACACGCAAGTCCGGATGCTATATGCTACTCACAACTCATACATCTCGTGGCACATCAGTGTCAAAGTTTATGTAATGCACTAAACTAGTGGTAGTCCCTTAACTCTAGGTCCATATACAATCAAAGGATAATAACAAAATACAGCTAATAACATCGAGCAGGCACTAGATCAGGAACTGTAATAATGGTACAGTTAAAAGAACTGAATATAAATACACAATGATATGTAATAAATAAAATGCAGACTAATTTATAAACAATAAATTATGGCAAGGTATCTTGCCTGGTGTGTCGCCTGGTGTGGTACGATGATCCGACAAGTCATGTTTGTCCAATAGCCGAGGTCAATGCGTAGGGGTCGGTCCGAAATTCCCAAGGAAATAGGAATGTGGGATCAGTCGTGATTAATGGTGATAATCGTGGAAAATTTGTGGGAGGAGAAATACATATACTAGCCTTAGAAATTATTTATAACTTTTTGAAAACTAGCTTTTATTAGTCCACAATACTTAGGAAAATATTTTCCAAATACTAGAAAAATTATCACTTGGTACACTTCAGAGTAAAGATATAATAACATATTCGAGAATAAATTAATATATATATATTTTTAGAAAACTAAATTTAATTTGGAAATAACATTTTCAAGTAAAAACAAAAATTTTAATAATATATTTTTAGTCTAAGCCAAATCTATATTTGTTATGGTAATAATTTTGAAAATATATAAAATTTCTCAAATAATTTATTTATTACTAGCCATACAACCTAATATAAATACAACTAGATTCATATATATTAATATACTATTTATTGCATAGGGATATTTGTTTAAGAAATAAATAAATAAATAAAAGGTAAAAGAAAAGTAAGGGATAGTAGAAATAGAGGGAGGGAGAGGGATGATGAACCAGAGAGAAATAGAGGGAGAGAGTAGTCGAGAGAGGGAGAGGGGAAGAGCGGGGATAGGGGTGTACCGGGGCGGCTCCGGCGTGGTCGCCGGCGGTGCGTCGGACGCTCATGGCGGGCGGTGGAGGTGGGTTCCGGTTAGGCGGTGGATGCGTTGACCAACGCACGACGGCTCCGGCTTGGAGGGTCGCAGATCGGGAAGGAGAAGGCACGGATCTATGGGACGCGGTCGACGGTCGAGGTACGACAGATCTAGGGCGATCACGACGCGGTGGCGGTGCTCCGATGGTGGAGGAGGCGCGGGGAGTCGGATCTGGAAGATTGCTCGATGGAAGCGGCCGCATGGGTCTTCGGAGGAGCGGCTTGCGGAGTCGGTGAGGATGCCGGTGTCGGTGCCGTACGATCGACGGGCACGAAGGTTGCAGCGGGAATCGACGACCAGCGTCGTGTACTGGGGGCAGACGGAGTACCGGGGGGTCGTGGCGCTGGAGAGGTCAGTTATGGTTTAGATTATTATTATTTCACTTGTTCTGGGGATGGTGGCGGTGATGGCCGGCTTCGCCAGTGATGGCGGCCAGTGGCGAGGTAGGAGATATAGGAGAGCGGTGAGGTCCATTGTCATGCTCGAGGAGGACGGGGTTGAATGGCGAGATTCTAGACGAAGGCGGCACGGGGGCGGCATTGGAAGGCTGTAGTGGTGGTGGCGTAGGTGGTGTTGGCAGTGGTGAAGTTTGGAGATTTGGCCGGAGAAGGAGTGGAGGGCAATGGTGTCCCAGTGGTGCGGCGAGGGGAGGATACGGTGGCGGTAGGAGGATGACTGTGATGACCGTTGTCGGGATGGTGGCGGGTAACATCAGGAGAGGTGGCGTAGAGGCTGGGCTAGGTTTAGGATTGAGTCGTCGTGTCGGGAGTGTCCGACACGGCTGGGTGCACAACTAGAAAATTGGTTTTTCCCAACGTTTTATAAACGTTGGAAAAAAGGTAAAAAACATTGGCATAGGAATTCACGACATTTCTTCAACATTTTTGACAAACGTCGTCGTAGCCGTAGTTGGGAATTTACAACGTTTCAGATAAGTGTCGGTATAGGTAAAGACGACGTTTGCAACAACGTTTAATAAACGTTGGAAATTTTGTAATAATGGGCAATAATTTTGCAACATTTTTATAAAAACGTCGAAAACTAAACTTCTTTTCCAACCTTTTGCAAAAACGTTGATTTTCTTTTCCAATATTTCCTCAACAATTTTGCAACGTTTAACATAAACGTTGGTATATGTAAAACTATTTAAAGAAACTTGAATGTATTAGTTATGCACTTATATTTAACCTATTTTCTAATGAGTAATTAAACCACACTCCAATTAACATTATAAGTTCAATGCTATATAATTTACAAAATAAACTTCTATTGATCAAAATACAATATTTTACTATACTACTGAGTTTAACAAAATAAAACAAGTTAGAATTGATAGAAGTATTGTCCCATCATATAGCTCTTCCTTGAACTACAAGTACTTAGAGATAGTTAGCTTTTCCACAGCCATTCACTCGAACATACTCCTATTTGAGAGCTCTTCCCAGACCAGCAAGTTATAAAGCGCCTAGAGAATAATGTCGAATAACCAATCAGATTCATATGAATGAAACCAGTTTTTTATGTTTGAAGGAAAAAAATGAAAGCTTATAGTTTAAAAATATTTCCAGGGAGAAAAAATAGCTTGCACAAGTACTGGGATTCTTAGGAGCAAAAATGTGAAAGCTGATGGCTTCATAATATCTTCTTGGACATGCTGAGTTCAATCATCTTCGCTCGAGTTATGGATTTCTTCCTCATAGAAGTCTGTAATAAGACAAGATGTGTGTGTTCGTATAAGGCTATATAGGCCAAAACAAGGATAAGTTCAGCAATTGCATACCTCGTCCATGACTGACTTGCATGATTTCATACAGTCAAAAAGTGAATTATTATTTTAAATTTCATAAATGTAGAACAACACCAAGAATATCTATTTTTGTATATTGGCTTATACATCAGCACACGTTGTGTGAATATGTAGTCACAAGAGTCCAAGCATGCACGTTCCCATAAAATATGTGTGTGCGTGTTGCCTGAGCATGTGCGTCTATGTATGTGTGTCTGTGTATGCAAGTTCACTACACTTATGCACATATTCGAATTCTTTTGATGATAAAAAATTATTATATTAACACCTAAAAGATATGCTCATGCATTAGAGCTTTAGGATCATGCGATTGTCAAAAGCTATTTGCCTATCAGTTCAATAATACTTTACACATTCTTATTTGAATGCTCAACACTACCAAAATTTATCGTTTTAGCGACGGCCACATCCGTCGCTAAGACGACGGTAATTACTATTAGCGACCGATTGCCGACAGATATTGGCCAAAAAAATCTGTCGGCAATCAGCTCGTCGCTAATAACCTTCCGTCGCTAAGTTGTCGTCATATGACGGAATAGCGACGAATATTCGACGTCACAATACGAAGCATTAGCGACGCATTTCCGACGGACTGTCGTCCACTTCAGCTTTTAAGTACTGAACTGTGTAGGCTATAGCGACGTAAATTTCCGTCGGTAACCCGTCGTAACAGCGTATCAGATCGTATCGTTCCGTCGCTAATCCGTCGGTATTCGACGGTAATTAACGACGGAATTGCGACTGTATTCTGACGGACTATCCGTCGATCAGGTTCTGGAAATGCTTAGAATTTCTAGCACCTATGGCGACGGAATAGTAGTCGCTAACCCGTCGCTACCGCGACGCCACAGCGACGGATTGCTGACTGATTATCCGTCGCCATGGTTCTGAAAATGTCATGCATTTCCAGAACCATGTCGACGGCTTTTCCGTCGCTAAGTCGTCGCTATATAGAGCGACTGATTAGCGGCTGATTACCAGTCGCCCTGGCGACGGCCATTCCGTCGCTAATCCGTCGACTCTTTTACCACCAGAACGTTGCCGACGGATAATCCGTCGATAACCCGTCGCTGCCTGGAAACAGTTTAAAAACTCCAGATAGCGACGGATTATCCGTCGAAAACCCGTCGAAAACTGGGAATATCAGTCGCTAAACGGTCACTAGTCCGTCGCTAACTGGGTTTTTTGGAGAAAAAAATTGCAGCACTTTCCCTGTTCACAAATATATGCATAAACCAAACCAATATATAATGCACACCAATTATCCAACAATCACACAGACCAAATATATAATGCACACCAATTATCCAAGAATCACATAGACCAAATATGCATATACGACCAATTATCCAAGAATCACAGACCAAACCAAATTAATAAAAAATAAATATCAATTATCCTAAACAATAATATAATATCCGGTGCTATAAGCCGATTATAGCACAATTAGTTCAAAGCTCTCACAAATAATCTAAATTTTCTTAATACAATATTTTAAGAAGAAGGAGGTCGATTGTCCGTTCCCGTATTCGACCGACGCATATACTCCTCCACAAGGTACGGAGGCAAGGCGTCGTAGACAGTGCTCGGAAGTCGGCGAAGCTGCTCTGCGGACATGAGATCCAGGAGTGCCGTCACAGCCGTAGGCGGTAGTACAGGGGCTTCAGGGTCGAAAGAAAGATGGCCCACGGAAGACGGACCGACACCTGCAGTCGATGGACCAGTAGAAGACGGACGAGCACCATCAGCAGACGTACCGGCAGCAGCCGACGGACCGGCAGCAGACGGACCGGCAGCAGCAGACGCAGGCGAAAAGTGCGTGGCAAATTGCTCCCGCAAGGATGACACCGCCTCGTGCAGCTGCGTAAGATGTGACCTAACATCATCGTCTGCCCGGGCCACGGGAGGAGGCGGTGTCGGTGGAAATCTCTGCGTCGCCAAATGCAATGGCCCTAGGGAGCCGACTCCGTACAGGAACCCTCTCTTAAAGCCGCCGACGGTATCTACGAACAAGTCGTTCCGAGCAGCCAAAGAAGAGGGCGTCCGGAAGTGCGTCGTTTCACCGACATCCTCGGTGTCAGTTAACTGAGTCTGACTAAGGGCCTCACGATACGCAGCCTATCAAATGAATGTGTTTATATTATAAGATTTACCTAAGTTGTAATCTAAATCCCATGTTTCACTAAGTTAAGTGTGAATCCTAAGTTTACCTAAGTTATAGTCCTGTTTACCTAAGTTATAGTCCGAATACTTTTAATTCTAACGTTAATCTCATAAACATAAGTACTTACATCAGTCTCCTTGGCCCTTTCGTCGACGAAGCTCCCGTCCTTCCGCCTTTTGTGCGTATGCTGGAAGACGTCGTGCATGGTGACCGATTCTGGCGCCCTTTCCTCCTTCACCGTCCGTTGGGCCTGCATACGAAATTTGCGTAGAAACTAATTAACTCCTTTAATTAATAATACCTAATTCAAAATCACAATAAATTTAAGATTGCTCACCAGATCTGCAAGTGTTGCTGCGTGAGACCTTGATCCCCCCGTATGAAGGCCCGCGGCAGATCGGTTCACCTTCGCCTTCGCCGATTTCTTCTTGTACGCAGGGTTATCCATCATGCCTAAGAGGTCCTCATAATAATCCTACCGAATCCAATTCGGCCTCGTATGCCCCATTTTTAGGTCATGAATCATATCCCGTATCTTCTTCGAGCATGCGCTTCTGTAGGTCCTGCGGATCCCCTCCTCGCGGTGGAGGGGCCACCAGTACGTTCTCTAACACAGAAAATCAATTATCACATAATTTACAAAATGGTTGATTAAATAATCACATAGACTTAACCAAAAAAATATAGATATATACCCTCAACTCGTCGAGCCAGACGTACTGCACGTTTGGGGGCACCGACGTAAAGTTGAGGTAGGGACCGTGGAAGTTAGCCCTGATAATTTCTCCAAGGGCCCTGCCAACATTAAACGGAAAAAACCTACAAAGAAGAAACGACTGGATTATTAACTTGAATAAATGAAAGAAATTTAATAAATTAACTTAAATTTACTTACGAGGTCCCCGCGGGCCATAGCTCTCGTCGGAACTCGCCTCTCGGCCTCTCTGGTGCCGTCGGAGGATCCGCGGGTCCGTGTATGTACTCTCCAGTAACCGGATGGAACCGAGTATGGGGGTACTCCGGGGCCCACTGTGCAGTAACTGGGGCATCCCCTGGTGGATCCACTGGTGGTGGTTCCGATAGCGGATTGGATCCGCTAGCAGATCCGGACTGATGCCTCGATGAAGTGGTCGATCGAGGGCGGGATGCATCTGTGCCCGGGGTACTCTCCGGGTCGGACTCGCTCGATGGGGTCATATCCCGGGAACTCTGAATGCGACCACGACCACCAGCACCAGTACGACCATGACCACGACCCGCAACACCACCACCACCACGACCAGCACCACGACCACGGCCAGCCATCATGACCTGTAAATAGAACACATAAACATAATTAACAATATGAAAGTGTAAATGGATATAAAAAACTAAACTAAAATATACATACCACCAGTAGGGAGACGAGTGCCACCGCGACGAAAAAGACTAGGAGTGCCATCTGCAATAAGTAAATAATCGAATGAAAAAAACATGAATTCACGTAATTGCTTTTATGAGGTCAAACTTAATTCACGTAATTGGAAGTGTTTTTACTATACAACAATATTTAACCTAATCATCGTCTTCGTTCTCATCCTCGGCCTCGTCTTCATCATCATCCTCCTCATCCTCATCCTCATCCTTATCTTCATCGTCGATTTCATCTGTATCCTCATCCCCATCAAATTCTTCTTCTTCTTCTTCTTCTTCTTCTTCTTCTTCTGCCTCAAAATTTGGGACAAGATGCCTCTTTCTCCTCTGGTTGACAACTAAGTCTTGTGTATCAACCTCTTTCTCCCCTCTATTTTCCTCAATAATATCTTCAACATCCATTGTATCTGAGTGTTGTCCCAAGTATTGGGACTTTTCGATCTGGTCCTCTTGGTATGCTGGGTCTCCAACGTTGAATGTATTTCTAGATTTAATCTTGCATACTGTCCACCAGTCAAATTGATCTCTACGACGCCTTAGGTAGCTTGTATAGTAGACTTGAACAGCCTGATTTGCTATCGCAAATGTATCGGACCCTCTATACCTCCTGCGATGATTTATATCGACGAATCCAAATTGTTTATCGATTCTCCAACCGATATTTGGTGTCGTATCGAACCACTCACATTTGAACATCACAATATGCATATTATATGGGCCAGTATATTGTAAATCTACAATATCCCGAAGCACTCCATAATAGTCAAAGTCCGGCTCGTCGTTAGACGGTGCCTCTTATGCAAACACCGAAATCCTTGGTATTAATGCCGTCATTGATAAATTCGACATTTATAGCATTCTGAGTTGACTTAAACCTGAAGCCATTAACGACATAGCCTGGCCAAGTCTTTATTTGCTTCTTCGTTCCCAGTGCCAGATAACGAACACTCTCATGAGTGAGTATTGTTTCAGGCAATAAAACCTGTAAATAAATATTTATAATTTAAATGTTTCAGATTATATATTAATAATCTCAATTATAATCACAGTTACTTACGTATTTGTGAAACCATGACGGAAATGTACAATCAACCTCTCTTTGAAGTCCCTCATCGGTAATATCGGGTCTCCTCATTTTGATTTCATCTCTAAATACACTATTAGAGAAAATAAGAATATATAAGTGTAGTCACTTACTTCATCAAATTCGAGATTATAACGAGTACAAGTGTACTGACTTACTTCTCCAAATCTCTCACTTCTTGTATGTCACGGTTTAACAAGACATATCGGTGAGCGGCATCATACTCATCGTCTGTCAACCACCGTCTTTTACTAGCCCCAACAGGCTTGCCCCTTACATTGAATATTCCTCCATCCTCAACGTCCTCGTCATTCCTTTGAGGTCTAACATGAGTATCGAAATAAATGGAGCAGAAGTTTGAAACCTTTTCGATAAGATATGCTTCGCATATCGAAGCCTCTATATGAGCTTTGTTGCTAACTTTCTTCTTTAGATGGTGTAGGTATCTAGAGAGACAAATTATCTTGAGAATTAAGAAAGAATTTTAAAATAAATGAAAATTCAGCTTAAATTATATCGATATTTATGTACCTTTCAAATGGGTACATCCATCGATAATGAACAGATGCACCGACACGGGCTTCGTATGCTAGATGAATCGGTAGATGTTCCATGCTATCGAAGAAGCCAGGAGGAAATATTTTCTCCAACTTGCAAATTGTTAAGATAATCTTCTCCTCAAGTTCAACCATGTGTTGCACAGTCAACTTAGTTGAACAAATATCCCTAAAAAATATTGATAGTTCGGCCAACGGAACCCATACAGCAGAAGGCAACAACTCTTTCAAAGCAATGGGCAGTAATCTTTCCATAAACACGTGGCAGTCATGACTTTTCATTCCCGTTAGCTTGCGTTCATTGAGGTCAACGCATCTAGACAAATTCAACACATAGCCGTCGGGAAATCTTAAAGTAGATACCCACTTGTAGATTATTAATCTATCTTCCTTGCTTAATGTGTATTGTGCTATCGGCTTACTTAATTGTCCAGCAGCTCCCCTTTGTATCAAGTTCAGATAAGGACGCTTGCATATCTCGGCAATGTCTTGTCTTGCTTTTGGATTGTCCTTCGTCTTTCCTTTAATTTCCATGACGGTATTGAAGACATTATCGAACACATTCTTTTCGATATGCATAACATCAAGATTATGCCTTATAAGATTATCTTTCCAATAAGGCAAGTCCCAGAAGATACTCCGTTTGGTCCAGTTATGGGTTTGTCCGAACCCAACGACTCGATTGTTCAACGTATCTTCCATTACAGTGGAAAATCCTTTACATCTTCCCAAATATCATATCCCGACTGCCTGGCAGACGGATGATAAAATTCTTGTTTTTCAGCTCTGAATGCGTCCTTGTTCTTTCTCCAAGGATGACTCGCGGACAGAAATTGACGATGACAATAAAAGAAAGAAGTTTTTCCTCCATGCTTAAGGCGGAACGCCTTACTATTTTGCATGCATATCGGACAAGACAGGGTGCCGTGAGTACTCCATCCCGACAGCATATCGTATGCAGAAAAATCATTGATTGTCCACATCAGTGAAGCTCTCATCTGAAAGTTCTGTTTCCTGGAAATATCATACGTCGTGACGCCGATCTCCCACAGCTGTTTTAGCTCATCCACCAACGGCTGTAAATATATATCGATATTCTTTGTCGGATTTTTGGGACCCGGTATGATAGTTGTCAAGAACATATAAGGAGTCTTCATACACATCCATGGTGGCAGATTGTAAGGGGTCAGAATGACCGGCCAGCAGGAGTATTGAGATTCCGACTGCCCAAAAGGGGCGAATCCATCAGAACATAGCCCCATGCGTACATTTCTGGGCTCTGCAGCAAAATCTGGATGGCAAAAATCGAAATATTTCCACGCCTCTCCATCCGAAGGATGTGATAATTCTCCATCGTCCTTTGTGCGTTCTTCGTTGTGCCACGTCATGTGTTCTGCTGTATTCTGAGACATATACATCCTCTGCAAGCGCTTCGTGATCGTCAAGTAATGCATATACTTGTAAGGACGTCGTTTTCTAGTTGACTTTTCTTTTTCTCTGACTTCCTTGTAACGATCCACATTACAGAAGTGGCAACTTTCTACATCCTCGTTCTCCTTGTAGTACAACATGCATCCGTTGCGACAATAATCTATCTTGTCGTACCCCAGTCCCAATTGTCGGACCATCATCTTCGACTTGTAAAAGTTTTTTGGAAGCTCTTTTGATTCCTTCGGTAACACCTCCTTCATTAGTTGTGTAATCCGATCATAGCAAGTTTGTGGCAAGTTAAAATCGGACTTTATGTTCAACAACCGCATCGTCACTGACACAACCAGGATATAAAGAAGTTTCAGCATCCTGAAACAAATCATAGAACTCCTTCGCCTCGGGATTAGGATCCTCCGGATCAAAATTAGGCCCTGCCGTATCGTACACCATATATCGTACAAGGTTCTGCACGTCTCCATAATCAACGGAGCATTCGTCGTCATCGACGACAAAATCCGCTGCAGCATTATCATCAAAAGCATAAGTAGCAGCATTCGCAACCTGTCTTTCGGCATATAGTTCACCTTGCGATGACCACAGACCGTAATCACGTACGAAACCCTTACGGGTCAAATGATCTCTTACACTCACCACTTCTTCGTAACGTCTATTGCGACAATTACGACATGGACACTTGATTTTGTTACCGTCCATAAACTGAGCTTTGCTCATGGCATTCTTAAGAAACACTTCCACGCCTGCCTGAAAATCGTCACTCACACCTATTCTGCTCTCATGTTGTCGTTTGTACGTCTATGTACGATCAACGAAATAACGATCCATCACAGATTAGATGTAAAAATCTGTATAGTAAGACAAACTAAACAGAATTAGTATATAATCATGTAACTGGTGGATCCGCTAGTATTCTAGCTCTTGAAGAGAAAAATATAAATACAGTTGTTACTAATAGTTCGATACCGATAGTACGATACTGATACCGATACCGATAGTGCGATACCGATACCGATACCGATAGTTCGATACTGATAGTTCGATACCGATAGTGCGATACCAATACCGATAGTGCGATACCGATACCGATACCGATACCGATAGTTCGATACCGATAGCATGGTTTAAAGTATCGGCCGATACCGATCCGATACGGCCGATATCGATACAGTTTGGCATATTCCGATCCGATACCGACCGATACCAAATATTGACCGATACCGACTATGGGGGTCTTTGTTCCGGTCAATTCGGCAAAACCAATCGGTAAGGGTGACTACTATTTTATATAATTTCAAAACTACTAAGAAATAACAATAAAATACTTAAAATTATGCCGAAATGTATAAAATATATGTTTTTAAATATAAATAATTTATTAATAATTATTTGTTTTCCGATACCAAAGTCCGATACTCCGATACGATACCGTCGATACTACCGATATCGCCGATACCAATACTCATAGGAATAGTCCAAAACCGATTCTGTTACCGATTGTGAACCTTGACCGATAGTGCGATACCGATACCGATACCGATAGTGCGATACCGATACCAAACTGAATCAATTACCGATACCTAGAGTCCACTTCTAGGATATGGGAGCTATATCCTAAATATCTAGTCTAAAATTAACTTGGTTAGGATACTAGAGTATCCTTATTATCTAGCAAGCACTACCTTAGTCTAGTCACACTAGCATTAATTACCTATAATTCCTACCATGTCTACAATCAAACATTACACCCCAAGCCGTCCTGCATGCTAATTATAAGAGGCACATATATATGTATATCACAGTTAGATTTATAGACCTTGAACCCAAACACACTTATGCAGATGAAGAACTCACACTGTCCTTGACACAGTGAACATATATACCATGAACCCAAACTCCATATTCACATTTACTAATCCAAACACCACCAAACTAATGGATAACACCCAATATGGATAACACATTATTTAGCCAATATATAAACTTAGATGAATTTGATAAGCAAAACCCCCGCCGCCCCCGACCAAAGCCCGCCGCCCAGCCCCCGACGCCCCCGACCAAAGCCCGCCGTCCCAAGCCCCAAGCCCGCCGCCCAACCCCCGACGCCACCGCCCCAAGCCCGCCGCCCAGCCCCCGATGCCCCCGCCCCAAGCCCGCCGTCCAGGCCCCGACGCCCCCGTCCCAAGCCAACCGCCCAGCCCCCGATGCCCCCGCCCCAAGCCGGCCGCCCAGGCCCCGACGCCCCCGCCCCAAGCCGGCCGCCCAGCCCGCGACGCCCCCGCCCCAAGCCAGCCGCCCAGCCCCCGACGCCCCCGCCCCAAGCCCGAATGTCTCCAAGCCCGCCGCCCCTGCTGCCCCTACGTCGACACCGCGACACAGAGAGAGAGAGAGAGAGAAAGAGAGAGAAAGAGAGAGAGAGAGAGGGGGGGATTACCTTCGGGAGAGAGAGAGGAGAGGATGCCGTCGCCGTTCACCGAAGCCGTACGAGAGAGAGAGACAGAGAGAAAGAGAGAGAGAGAGAGAGGAGAGAGATTGAATTTGGGGGGAATGCCAAAAGTTCCCCCCGCCTTTTCATTTAAGTCTGGAACGTAAATTTAGCGACGAAATCGCGACTGCTAATAATCCGTCGCCAGGTAGTCACTAATATTGATTATCCAACTGAATATCCGTCGCTAAGTCGTCAAAAATATGTTCTGCCAATTTTCTACACAAATCCTGCCAAATAATCGACTGTGTAGCGACGACAGTAACTCCGTCGCTATAACACCGACAGTCTAGCGACGGATGTGCGACCTTTCCTCCCCCTAAAATTAAAATAAAAATGGCAAATGCGTATAGTCGAAAATTAGTCGCTGAGCGGCCACGAAACCGTCGCTAATATCGACGGAAAAAGTCCGTCGCTAAAAAACCGTCGCTAAATGTGTGTATTTTGGTAGTGCAAGCATGCTGCATATAGAGCGAGAATAATTGACTTGGAGTAAGACACTGGGTTGCTCCAAGTATCTTACATTTCCAACATTTGGCACAAGTTCAAAGGGTCAACATAGGGTTGAAAGCCAAAATTAGAAGTTCAGCCAACTTTTTCATACTTTGAATATTGAGTTGTGCCCATAGCTGGAACCATGTTTATCGGCATATGCTATTCAGTTGATGATGGAAATGATTTCTAAACATCCAGTCTACTCCAATTCACATCTCCAATTTACTCTAGTTCATGGTTTATCATAATATCCTTACAATTTTAATAATTTATATACCGACTTAAATCACATTCAGAGGCAGTGCGATATAAGTCATATGCTATCAAAAAACAAATTTAATGTGTCATGGCTCGTGAGAAAAAACAAATCTAATGTCGTCTATATAGATTTCTGATAGATTATTGATGTCAGAGATGAATCAAAAAATTCCCTGCACTGTAGTTGAGGTTTTTCAAAATATAAACAAGTTTGTTAGAGAAGGAATCAGGTATTTTCTTCGCATCAGAGTACTTGTACCTTTTTGGAGCTAGAGGTCCATGTTTCTTTAGAAAGTTCTCAATATTTTGATCATTGTTTAGAATCTTCTTCCTATAAACTGAATAAAGAACAATACAGTACGTTTTAACTAAAGCCAAGGTTCCTCCTACAATATCTGCAACCTATATTTACAAGTATATCGTAATTATTTTTAATAATTTCCTCAATTTTTCCATACAAAAAAATTATTACCAGGTAATGTGACAATATAATTGGCCTAAATAATCAATTAAGACCCTCTGTTCATGTAGCTAACAATAAATGTAGTGGACCAACAATGCATATCCATATTTATTCCTTTAACAAACAACTGATGTGAATAATTTGCATGTTAAGATTGTGGAAATATAGAATAATAATGTACCATCACTTCAGTTGACAAGGAAAATAAAATAGGCTTGAACACATACCTTGAGTGCAAGTGCCATGGTTAGTTCATCCATTATAATGGAAACAAATTTGTGCATCAAGTGAATTAGAGTCGAACCCATAAACACCTCATGAAACTTCATACTCGCTACATCATTCCTTGTCGACGATTCAAGAAGCATCTACACATTTAGTGAAAACAAAATTAGTCCCAATTAATCCATCTTCAGAACTAGACACAAATTTGAAAATATGAATGAAAGATTGTTACTTTGCCTTATCGTATCTGGTCTTCGATCCATCAATAACCATTTTTGCTGGTGTTTCCCCAATCCATATTCCTACAACACAAAAGTGTTTATTTATCGGTAATTTTTAACTCAAACAGCAGAAAACATGAACTTTGCGGATAATAAACAAAGGTACAAACAAACTAGTTCAGAGATAAGAAGACAGTGATAATTCAGAACTTATATACTTATAACCTTTTGTCTTGGTATCTCGCATATGACCAACACCAAAAGCTGTAAATGAACATCTCCCAATGGTTTAAAAGACTCTTATTAACAACATAATAACAGAACTCATGTATTATAAAAAATAGCAACAAAAGGAAGCACCTTTATCACATGGAAGGGAAAGAAGTTAAGAAGAAATGATTTGCCTGAGCGGTATGGACCAATTACCTGAAATGGATATCAAATATTAAGGAATTGTGATAAAATGTTTGAAAGAATGATGTATGAAAATTTGTACAGTAATGTCAATCGTCATATACCTTAACATCATCGCATGATTATGCCAGAGATTATACTGTCGCAACAAACACACATGAACAAAGATCCCAAATAAATACAAAGCATGACTAATCTAAAGAAGTGAAGAAACCTAAAAGGCATCACCAAGGTAGGAGACTAATCATTATAAATAGACGTGCCAGATGAGTACGTTACAAGACAAAGCACTTAATTTCTGCACCTTGGATAAAAGTTACTCTCTAAACGACACCATATAAATAATAAGAAGCACTATATGCAATCACTTTATTTGGCTTAACACTGTATGTTTGCTACAAATGCCTTAAAATAAGGTTTATGGAACTTCCGTGGGATTTCTGAAGATGGCACGACCATAGCACGTTTTATGAAACATCAGATTGTGACCTTAACTAGGCGTAAATAGTTCAAACAAGCTGTGTAAAATCGTCTCTACTTCACTAGGGGTTTCTTTCAAGCCAAATTTGGAAATGGAAAGGACATTATTAGGCATTTAGGAACTTCTGAAGAGAGCCAAGGTAGAATATGCAACGAAAAAATAGAGATGGTAAAAGAATAAAAAAGAGAGGTAAGACAGGGAATACATTTCCCCCTATTTGTCTAAGACATTTATATGCTCGACACCCCCCATATGAGTAGAACCGATGCAAATATTACAGTTATTACTTATTGGGCTTAAAAAGCTAATGGGATATGGGACTTGCCTATTAATTACTCTTAATTGCCTGCAAACTTTATTTAGCTTATATTAAAGGCTTTTAAGAATCTAGAAATCTATATATATTTTTAAGTATTGTCATTGCTGGATACAGGTAACTATAGATTTACATCAGTAGCAACCAATAAACTCACTAAACCATGTAGCAAGACAAGGAAATCAAGAAGCTAAGCAATCACATAACATGTAAGATATCATTTATTTGCTTAAAACATATTATCTATGAACCCAATCTCTATAATATTTCATCAAACACAATAAGGATGGAGGTAAAGGTTGAAGAAAAAGAAGAAGTAACCTTGAGGCGCTGGAGCCAGGAAGCATAGCTATGTCCGTGGATCACGATTCTCATGTAGTTTCCTAACGTCGCCACCATCAATGCCTCATCTATCTTGAATATCTATCAAAATATAAGAAGAATGATAGAAGATGAATCATGAATCCCTCAATAACTAATACATTAATATGTATATATATAAGAAGATATGAAGAAAAATTGGAAGATGAATCATTTCTTCTCTCTAGAATCTTCTTCAACAGTTAATGAATGCCCCTTCGATTCTTCTCTTCCCGCATGTGGAAAAATAGCAGCGGTTGGCTCTTGAATCCCAGACCAATTTAATGTTTGTTTTAGAATTCTAGATACACAAAAAGGCAGCATTTGGTCATGGGCTGTGAGCCTGTACCGAAACAAATAGGAAATGTAGAACGAACGTTTATAGCATTTACATATAGGACACAAAAATACACATTTCTCAAAAATACCAATTTCTATTGTATGCAACAGTTCCTAAATCATGTAGTAAACGCAATTATTTCAGAAACTATCTTTCAGTAAATGGTGAATGCCTCATAAGTGATGCAAATTAAGACTTATAGGTCTATAGTGACATGGTTGCATCTGGAATTTCTATTAGTGGTGTAACTGTGACATTTCCACCTCAAGCTCAACGCCCCATCGAGGGCCATAGCAGGCCCTCTTCCTTGAGTAGAGGAATAGGTACTCGATATAGCACCAAAATCCTTGGTGTACAAACATGAATACAAAATGACAATTTGTTTAATATCAATCCAATCTAGAAACCGCTTCCTAGGATTTCCCAAATATGAATTTTCCCATCTATAGAACCATTGATGAATTGATTCTCGTCTATAAGGTTAAATTGGACACAAGTGACTAAATGATGCATCAAAAAAGAAAAAAACCCTTCGAAATGCAAACACGTTAAGAGTTACCAAACACCAATGAAAAGGAAAGAAAGAAACAAGAAAAGCTAAGAAATGATCGAATTGTTATAAAAAAATACTTTGAGACAGCTTTCACATCCTACTTGCGAAAGCTGCATGCTATTGTCCATAGATCACAATAAAAGGTACTACATGAATATTTTTCTTCATTAAAGATTTTTTTCGCAAGTTCTAGCAATATTTAAAAACATACTTGGTCTTAAATATATAAGAATCATTGACACTCTGATATTAGATCAAAGTTTGTCCATCCCCTACTCAAAAATAATGGATCATAAACACTCTACATACTATCCCAGTAGCAGGACACCATCAATGTCTGACATCCAATAACAATATTCTTCATCCCCATAAAGTTATATAGATATGAGCCCAAAAGCATGCAATGCACAAACTCGATTTGTGTCCATACTAGAGTCGGTACCCATATCAGTATTCATGATACATAGATGTCAATTGAGATTGATTTAAAAAATGTCTAGATTGAATGTCTGTATTGAATGGTAGGTTAGGGTTAAGAATATAGCATACATGCTTGGCCTTATAGCCAAGGTGGCAGGCCTTGTTGGGTCCGGTCGGGCAGGTGACGATCGAGTTGCAGGTACTCCCAGTAGCAGACGTGCTGGAGGAGCCTTATCAAATTAAGGTCTGTGGTAATTCATCAAATTAAACAAGCATTTCAGTGAACATGTCATGGACATGGTGATACACGAGTGTAAGTCCCATTGGGGATGGCAAGGCTGAGATCGGTAGCGACGAGGGGTTTTACTCGAGCCAAAATTTGGTGTGACATCGTCTACCATGTGTTTATTTCCAACAGAAGAAAATGGTACTAGTAGTAACGGTAGAGGTCATAGCCGACGGAGAGAATATAAGCTCCCGACAGAGTGACGACACTTTCGGAGAGCCTCTTGGTCTTGAGGAGAGGATTTGGATGGTAAGGGAGCTTCTGGATTTGGGATAGGGCTCGCCGGCGGTGAAGCTAATGTCATTGATGAATGATTCCCCTCCTCAACCAGTAAAAATTGCGGTAGAGACGGTGGTGGTGGTGGTGGGATTGTCGCTGAGGAAGAAGGAGAGAGATCTGAGAATGGTTAGAAATGCTTTCTTTCACACTTTGTTCCCTTTCACAACCAGTGAAAAATAGTGTGGGAACCGTGAAAAAAATAATGCGGGTTGTAACAAAAAATAGTGCGAAAAAGTAGATGGAAATGAAACGAAATGACAATATAGTGTGGTTTAATATTTTGGACAAATTTTTGAGCGGCAAAAATATAAATCCGACGATTTTCTCCTTTAATAAAAAAACTGACATTTTTCTTTTGACTAAAAATAAATCGGTTTGCTTTCCTTTTTAAGTCAAAGTGAACTGACGCTTATATAAATCAGTCGCATATTTTCGATGTTTATATCCAAATGTTAACTAGTTTTATAACGTTTATTGCAAAACGTTGGCATATCATGTCTATTCCGACTTATCATAAATGCCAGAAAACAAACGTTGGAAATTCTTAAACTTTACGAGAAAACGTCGATATTTTTCGACGATTACTGCATAACGTCGGTATATCATACATAAGCCGACTTTAATATAAACGTCGAAAAAATAAACGTTGGCAAAGACCTATTTTCTTGTAGTGGTGGACGTCCGGGATAGTCGGACGGGACAGAATTATTGTATTTGTAAGGGGAGAAAATATAGTGGATGGGAAGAGGCACGGGCACGAACACGATGCACGTTTGTGGATGGTGTAATTTATGGATAAGTACCTCTCCTTATATAGGAGGTGGGAATTTTCAGTTGGATAAGGATTAGGATAGTTTAAATTCCCCACGAGATAAATTTCCTATTAATTCAATCGACTTAAAATATAATCTAATTGAAATTTGATTTAAATCTAGATAAAACCTTCATTTGATTTAAAATAAAATCTTCTCTAATTTAAATTACCGTATTTAATCAAATATTCACTCAAACAAAATTTCAAATATTATTTTCATATATAATAAAATATAATAATAATTAATTTTGAAAATACAAATATATATTTATACACTCTCATGCAAAAAATAATATTTTACATAAAACATAGTTTTTCTAAATTACTCATTATAAAATAACCCTTTTTATGAAAAATAAAAAGAATGAAGTTTGGCAATCCAGTATGCGACGCATTTTTCCACTTTAAGTAATTAAAAATATTTATTATTTATTATCTGAAAAATCAAGCTTCTAAAATATATTTTTTTTACAAAAGTATGTCTCGTACATATTCGCACTCGACGAGGCATATGGAAATTTTAACTCATACGCGACGTTCAATACGGAAATTTCGTACGCGACGTATAATACGACTATGCAACGTACAATTGCAAAGTAAAAAATTTATACCAAATCAAAAAAATCATAGTAGAAAATTAGGGGGTTTACATCCTACCCAACTTAAAAAAATTTCGTCCTCAAAATTTAGGAGTAATTAGAGTAGGTAGGGCGAAGGGGGATGAAAGGAGTTTATTCGAATAGATGTACAAGATCTTCTTGGGACGAGGATGCAAACAAAATATTCGACGAGGAGGCGAGCGACATTTCAATGGCAATATGTCATTTGATTGACTAGAAAAAAATTCGATGGTTTTAGATTACGATCATGTATATGACAATCAATCAATGACTAAGCTCGATCAACCTAACATTAACCTTAAAAAGGGCAACCTATAAGTAGGTAATAAACTCATTAATCCTTTGATATCATCAATATTCATGTAATCTCTCTTATCATAAATTGTTCTTTCCAAAAATTACTTTCGTTCCACGTCCCCTTAAAATTTAACAAAATAATTATGATTATAAATGTACTCTAACTTCCTCTATCTCGTCATAGAATTTCAAATAGTCTCAAATTTTGACTTCCATAATCTCCATTATACTAGCTCACTTATATATATCTTCCCAAGTTATAATTTCCTCTAAAATTAAAATTCTAAATCTTCAACCAATTTGGCCCAAGTAAAAGTTAAAATCTTCTTACTACAAATTTGTATTTATTGGTCAATGTACAATGCATCCATAGGTACCAAAATAAAAGTCTGTCTTCAATATTTGATAAATCTCGAAAACTAACAGTATACTTTCATGACTCAATCTTCTATCATTATAATTGAAAACTTTCTAAAATATATATTAGTCCCTCTCGAAAATTTGAATTCAACAATCTCATCTTTTTGATGAAACTCATCTTAACTTCATATTCATAATCATCTGAGAACAAAAATGTAAAGGTTTCGTTCTTCACCAATTGGTTATCTTTGAAAACTAATATCATCATAACACTATATGTTATCGAAGGCAACGTCAACATTGTCTTATCAAAAAATTTGCATCCATAAATTTTATATATAAACTTGATTCCTAACCACCAAAGCTTTAGAAATTCCACACTCAATATTTGATTACCTCAATACCCTCTTTGTTAGCCGAGAAGTCTATTTACCCTTGATCATATATCACATTCCTTACTTCATCTATTTGGATTTATTGCACATTTTCACTTATGTCCAATTTATACCACGTAATCTCGTAATTATCTTAACCAACTATATTATTTATCCATACTGTGGGTTTCTCTAATCTAACCTCTACTAACCCGAGATTGTCATGATCAAATTTTATTTTGCATAAGGCAATCATACAAGGAACAAGGTTTCATAAACTATGGAGGAATCATAGTGAAATATAAGTAAAGCAGTTTAATTGGAAGAGAGAAGGGTAAGGGTTGCAATATTGAAGAGCGAAAGATGTTATGTGTCTAACTGAATCGAGATAAGACATAAAAATAAATGATAAGGGTTAAGCAGTCAAGATAAAATGCAAGGTTAAGCATTTAAGGGATTTAATATATCACAATCATATATTAGGTCAAGAAAAATTGAGTCGAGGTTGAGTCCATATCGGTACTATGGTAGGGGTTACAGCTTAGTCTTTATGACCCGACAGTCGTACCATAAAAATAGAGTACAAGGAGACGTATTTTAGTAGGACATGATATACCTACATGAAGGTGAGGTCGTTGTTGGTGTTTTTGCCTTGGACTAGAAAAGATAGTCCCACATCGGCTACACCAAATGGTGAGTATCTCAATATAATGCATTACTTGTGTTGAGGTGTGCACATGAGGTGTAGTGGAGCACAAGTTTGTGCCATGTGGGAGTATTTTCCTAGAAGGAAAAATGATTAAATCCAACAAGGATGCAAGTTAATTTTTGTTGTGCGGACTCGGACACGGACTCCAGGATGTCTCGTGCATGCACGGGAGTGTTCGGGGGGTAGGCGTGGACTGGCACACTTCTATGCTGATTGTGGGATGATCTAAAATATCAAACTCTATTTTTGAGTATTGGTATTTTAGTCCCACATCGGATAGGAGAAGAGGTGAAGTCTCAACTCCACTCTATAAATAGAGCCCCTTGGCCTCCTTTGAAAGATGCACCAAGAAGAGAGTTGAGGGAGTCTGTTAAGTCCAGGAAGCCCGTTCAAGTCTCAAATATTGACTTACGAGCGTTCCAGAAGTTCTTCGTGAACTTGCTGGTTCCTGGAAGCTGTTCGTGCTCGTGTGGGGAGAATAAAGCTTTAAGCAACGGTGGTTCATTCACCCCAGCATCTCATTCTCGCCTGTCATCGCTGCTGTTGCCTTTTACAGTAACTTCTTTTTAGAAGCTCTACTGTCGATAGTTGCTTGCACAAAGTCTCTTTAGATTTTTTGTGTATTACTTAGAATCTTTTTAGATCCTCGTAATTCAGAATCCTCCAGGATCTCTGTTGCACATCATCTTTAAGGTGCTACATTTGAAACGTTGTGTGTACAATTGTTTCAGTTTCAGAATTTTCCATCAAAAATTGTGCTTCGGCACTAACAATCTCAAAGCTTTATTAAGAAGATAGATAATTCTCGTGCTTCGCTCATCGATACCGGCTTTAACAAGTTAGAAAAATTCGATGGCAAACACTTCCAGATATGGAGACGAAAGGTCACTTTAAATCTTCAACTCGTGAATGTTGATCACGTGCTGTCAGAAGAAGAACCGATCGTTCCAACCACTGGATCTGCTGCGGCTGTGGCCGCTACTACGACCAAGCAAGCGAAGTGGAAGAGAGAAAACAGTATATGCAAACTACTGATACTCAATTCCATGGAAGACTCTCTGGCAGAGTCCTACTCCAATAAGACATCTGCCAAAGAGAAATGGGACTCCTTGGGAAAGCTCAATAAAGATGACGAGAACCGGTCCAAGATCTTCTTGGTAGAAAAATACCACAAGTGGACCTTCGAAGACGAGAAGGCGATGCTGCCCCAAGTGAAGGAGTTTCTGAAGTTGCGTCAGAAACTAGAAGACGAGAACATGCCCCTCGTCGACAAGTTTGTCGTTGGAGGGATCGTCGCAAAACTTCCTGCAGGATGGAGCAACTTCTATGCAAGAATGCATCGAAAGAAGATGGAAATTAGCTTGGAATATTTCTTGCAAGAGATCCATGTTGAGGACGAGATGCGCTCTCAACAGAAGATGGATACTCTGTCCCAGCAACTGGCGAAGGCAAATCTGGTCCAAACTAGAGAGTACCAGGGGAAGCAGGCTGCTTCTCATCGCAAAAAGAAGGACTTTACGAATCTGAAAGCGAAGGGTCCTGCTTTCAAGCAGCAGAAGTCCAAGTCTCATGTGACTTGCTTCAATTGTGGCAAGAAGGGCCACTATAAATTCGAATGCAAGTCCAAGCCCAAAGAACAAGGTGAGCCTAGTAAGGTTTCTATGATTACTAATCTAGTTGCCATGATAGCACAGGTTGCAACTGTGGGGGCTGACTTGGACTGGTGGATAGACACTGGTGCGACCTGCCATGTCTGTTCAGACAAAGACTGGTTCGTCTCTTATGAGCCAACTTCAGAGAAGGTCATAATGGCAAACCAGGCACAAGCTGAAGTACTGGGGATCGGGACGGTGGAGCTGAAACTCACATCGGGGAACACTCTGACGCTTCAAGGTGTGAAGCATGTTCCAGTAATTGCTAAGAACCTGATCTCTGAAAGTCTGCTCTGCAACGCAGGCTTAAGGATGAACATCAATGCTGGCCAGTTGGTGATGTCCAAGAAGGGTACATTCTTCGGGAAAGCTTTCCAAACTGAAGGAATGTACAAGATTCAGCTTGTTGTAATCCAGCATGATAATATAAATGCAATAACTTTTTCTGATTATTCTCTTGAGTTGTGACATAATAGACTAGGACATGTTCATTATAAAAGGATTAACAGAATGTCTAGTCTAGGACTTATCTCCAAGTGTGGGGGTAAGGTAGAGAAATGCGAAGTATGTGCTCAGACGAAGATCACAAGGAAACCCTTTCACAGGGTTCATCGAAGCGCAGATCTTCTGGAGTTGATTCACTCAGATATCTGTGACTTCAAACAATTCTCTACAAAGGCCGGGATGAAGTATTTCATTACTTTCATCGATGACTTCTCAAAGTATGCTTTCGTCTACTTGCTCAAGTCAAAAGACGAAGCATTCGAGAAGTTCAAGGAGTTCAGGGCCGAGGCTGAGCGGCAAACTGGACAACAACTCAAGAGGTTAAGGAGTGATCGAGGCGGGGAGTATTGGTCTGATGAATTCTTATCATTCTGCAAAGAACATAGAATCATCAATGAGACAACGACTCCATACTCTCCTCAATCTAACGGAGTAGCAGAAAAGAAGAACAGAACGTTGACAGAGATGATGAACTCCATGCTGTTGACTGCGGGTCTTCCAAAGTGTTACTGGGGAGAAGCTGCATTAACGGCAACGTTCATTCTGAACAGAGTGCCATATGCAACTTCCGACATAACTCCTCATGAACTCTGGTTCAAAGTCAGACCTAACTTGAATGTCATTCGAGTGTGGGGGTGTCTGGCTTATATGAAGCTCCCGGATCTGAAGATTCAGAAGCTGGGGACAAGGACTACGAAAGCGATCTTCTTGGGGTATGCCGATAAGAGTGATGCTCGGAGATTCCTTGATATCGAGTCAAACCATATCATCGAATCTCGCGATGCTGAATACTTTGAAGACAAGTTTGCAAAACACAAGAATATTGTTCTCGCAGATCTTCTGAAGAATGATGAGGGTACAAAGCAGACAGAAGTCTTTAATGAACCAGTAGTCCAAGATAAAGCTGTCGTCAAGGAGACACCAGCTGAACCAGAACTCGCTGAGCCGTCAACTAAGCGAACGAGGAGGCCAAAAGACTTCGTAGATGACTTCATCACCTATCATGTGGAAGCAGATCCACTTACCTATGTTGAGGCGATGAAGACCAGAGATGCTGTATTCTGGAAGGAGGCGATAGACAACGAGATTGACTCAATCACCTCCAACAACACATAGGTATTGGTTGACCTGCCAGAAGGAGCAAGACCCATCAGATGCAAATGGATCTTCAAGAAGAAGATGAAACCAGATGGAACCATTGACAAGTTCAAGGCCAGGCTAGTGGCCAAGGGGTTTGCTCAGAAGCAGGGGATCGACTACTTTGACACTTATGCTCCAGTAGCTCGGATGACAACCATCAGATTGCTAATTTCTCTAGAAGCAATACACAAGCTGGTGATACATCAGATGGATGTGAAAACGACATTCCTTAATGGCGAGCTGACCGAAGAGATCTACATACAATAACCAGAAGGTTTTGTCGTCAGAGGTCTGGAAGACAAAGTCTGCAAGTTGATGAAGTCTCTGTATGGTTTGAAACAAGCTCCCAAAATGTGGCATGAGAAGTTTGACAAGGTGATAAGGTCAAATGGCTACAGGGTCAGTGAAACAGACAAGTGTATCTATACGAAGTTTGCTGACGGAAGAGGAGTAATCGTTTGTCTTTACGTGGATGACATGCTAATCCTAGGTACGGATTTAAGCTGCGTCACAGAGACAAAGAAATTCCTCTCGACCAAGTTCAGTATGAAGGACTTGGGGGATCACTACCAAAATAACCAACTTTAGCGACGGCCACATCCGTCGCGAATTCGTCGGTAACATAAATTACCGACGGCATAGCGACGGATATTTGATGAAAATGGCCGTCAGGAAATACGTCGTCGCTAAAATTTGTCCGTCGCTAAGCCGTCGGACAAATGATTAACCGACGGACTAGCGACTGATTACCGACGGTTGCCTTTCAACGGATTAGCGACGGATTAGCGACTTGTTCCCGTCGGTTTACATGGCATATAATATTAAAATATCCGTCGCTAAGCCGTCGTAAATAGGTCGGTAAAAGCGTATCAGAGAGGTTCCTGATACACAACATCGGTCGCTATTCCGTCGCCATCCCGTCGTTAACCTCGACGTTATAGCGACGGATTAGCGACGGGTAGGGCGTCGGCCTGGTTCTGGAAAGCTTCCATAATTCCAGAACCATGTCGACGGATAATGGGTCGCTAAGCCGTCGCTAGTCCGTCGTCATCCTCGACAGATTAGCGACGGATTAGCGACCCATTATCCGTCGCTAAGTCTCTGGAAACCTACCATATTTCCAGAACCATGTCGACGGATTTGCCGTCGCTAGGTAGTCGACATTCCGTCGCTAATATTAATTGTGCCCAGTTAGCGACGGAAGTTCCGTCGCTAGTTGGTCGCTGGATCGTCGCTACCTGCAAATTTATTTCAACCAGTTAGCGACGGATTGTCCGTCGCTCGTCCGTCGGTAACTGCAAATATTTATATAACCCAGTTAGCGACAGATTTTCCGTCGCTAGTAAGTCGCTCATCGGTCGCTAAAAAGATATATCCGTCGCTAATTAGTCGCTAGTCCGTCGCTAAATGCAAATTAATAAAAAAAATTACAGAAACATTCTATTTCCTTTTCGTAAATATTACACATATTCATAATATCCAATATCCAAACATCTATGTACGATCAACAAATATCCAAATATCCAAATTCATAATATCCAATATCAAACAGAAATATCCAAACATCTATGTACAAATATCCAAACACAAATACACAAATTTATAATATCCAAACATTCATGTACGCTTCCAAAATATCCAGAATTCAAAATCCAAAAACAGTACAAATATCCAAAAACAGTACAAATATCATTGAGATGGATCTCGTCGTCGTTCGGCTCTGCGGATGTACTCTTCCACCATGTACGCCGGCACCTGGGACAATACATGCTCTGGAAGCGTGCGGAGCTGCTCTGGCGACATCAAGTCCATGAGCCCAATGAGCGCAGTATCCGGTACCAGGCGGACCTCGGCAGAACGGTCAAATGAATAACGTCCAGGGTCGGAAGGACCGGCAACCGCACTAGACGGACCGGGAGCAGACGGATCTGGACCGGGAGCAGAAGAAGGACGCGGAAGGCGCTCCAGCACATCCGACATTAGACTCCGCATTTCCGACATATCGGAGGTGAGAGTCGCAAGCTGCGTCCTCATATCGTCCGACGGGGGCGCGGAAGGAGGCGGGGGCGGTGGATATCTCGGAGTCGCGCCCTGCAACGACGCCGCCAGGGAACCTACGCCGTAGACGCGCCCTTTATTAAAGCCGCCGACAGACTCTACGAACACGTCGTCGTAGCGAGCGGCCATAGAAGAGGGCGTCTGGGTGGGCGTCGTTTCGCCGACAACCTCGGTAGGGGGCTCAATCTGACTAAGGGCCTCACGATATGCAGCCTATCCAATGAATGTGTTTATACTATAAGTTTTCCTAAGTTATAATCTAAATCCTATGTTTCCCTAAGTTATAATTTGAATCCTACGTTCACCTAATTAAGTTAACAATAATTATATTTCTAATATAAATCTCATAAACGTAATTACTTACATCAGTCGCCTGGGCCCTCGCGTCGACGAAGCTCCCGTCTGCCCGCCTCTTGTGTGTATGCAGGAATACATCGTAGGCGGTGACCGACTCCGGCTCTCTCCCCTCCTTTACCGCCCGTTGTGCCTGCATACGAAATATACGTCGAATTTAATTAACTACGTATATTAATAGTACTGAATTTAATAGTGAAATGAATTTGCGGTATCTCACCAAATCTGCACGCGTCGCTGCGTAGGGCCTTGAACCTCCCGTATGCAGACCAGCGGCCTGTCTGCTCGCCTTCGCTTTCTCTGATTTCTCCCTGTACTGAGCAGTATTCATCTTATCCAACATCTGCTCGTAGTACTCCTTCCGGAGCCACTTCTTCCTCGAATGCGCCATACGAACGTCGTACACCGCATCCCGTATCTTCTTCCCGGCGGCGGCTTTGTAGGCCTTGCGAATCAACTCCTCGCGATGGGGGGGCCACCAGAACGTCGTCTGACATACAAATTAAATTATCACGTAATTAAAAAATTAGTGGATTAAAGAATAATTAATAATTAACCAAAAGATATATATACCTTCATCTCCTCGAGCCAGACGTACTGCATGTTCTGAGGCACCTCTGAAAAATTGAGGTAGGGGCCATGGTAGTTTTCCCGGATAATTTGCCCGAGTATCCGGGCAGCATCATACGGGAAAAACCTACAAAGAAGCAAAGACTGGATTATTAACTTGAATAAATGAAACAAATTTAATAAATTAACTTAAATTTACTTACGTATCACCCGCGGGCCATAGCTCTCGTCGGTTCTCGCCTATCGGCCTCTCTGGAGGCGTCGGAGGATCCGCGGGTCCGCGGATGTACTCACCGGTAGCAGGATGAAGCTGAATCTGGGGGTACTCCGGAGCCCACCCTGCAGTAACTGATGGTGTACCCGCTGGTGCATCCGGGGGCGGAACGGATCCGCTAGCGGATGGAGTCTCAGGCCTCGATGAAGATGAAGGTCCATGCGCAGAGATAGATCGACGGCGGGAAGAGTCTGTGGCCGGGCTCTCCAGGTCGGGATCGGAGGACTCTATATCCGGGGAATATGGAAGGCGACCACGACCGCTACCACCACGACCGCTACCATCACATCCACGGCCAGTGCCGCTACCACCACGACCGCTACCATCATGTCCACGACCAGTGCCGCTACCACCACGCCCACCACGGCCAGTACCGCCACCACCAGCACCACTACCATCACGTCCACGGCCACTGCCAGCAGCACGAGTGGTAGTGACCATGACCTGTAAATAGAACACATAAATATAATTAACAATATAGAAGTATAAATGAATATAAAACTGAACTAAAATATATATACCAGCAGCAGGGCGGCGAGTGCCGTCAAGACAATAAGAACTAAGAGTGCCATCTGTAAAAAAAAAATCATACAATAAGTAGATGATCGAACGACAAAAACATAAACTGAAATAAGAATGTGTCCGTCTAAACTGAATTCACTAAGTTAGTTGTAAGTGCTTCTAATATATACCGATATTTAATCTAATCATCGTTATCGTCCTCGTCCTCATCGTCATCGTCATCGTTCTCATCCTCATTCTCATCGTCGACTTCATCTATATCATCATCCTCATCGTCGACTTCATCTGTGTCATCATCCTCATCCTCTTCTTCTTCTTCTTCTTCTTCTTTTTCTTCTTCTTCTTCAGGCTCAATACTTGGGACAAGACGCCTCTTTCTCCCTTGGTTGACAGCTAAGTCTTGTATATCAACCTCTTCCTCCCCTCTATTTTCCTCAGCATGAGGTATATCGACATCTTCCACATCCATGGTATCCGACTGTTGTCCCATGTATTGGGGCTTCTCGATCTGGTCCTCTTGGTATGCTGGGTCTCCAACGTTGAATGTATTTCTAGATTTAATCTTGCATACTGCCCACCAGTCAAATCGATCTCTACGACGCCTTGGGTAGCTTGTATAGTAGACTTGAACAGCCTGACTTGCTATCGCAAACGTGTCGGACCCTCTATACCTCCTGCGATGATTTATATCGACGAATCCAAATTGTTTATCGATTCTCCAACCGATATTTGGTCTCGTATCGAACCACTCACATTTGAACATCACAATATGCATATCATATGGGGCACTATATTGTAAATCTACAATCTCCCGAAGCACTCCATAATAGTCAAAGTCCGGCTCGTCGTCATAGATGGTGCCTCTTATGCAAACACCAGAATTCTTGGTATCGAAGCCGTCATTGAGAAATTCGGCATTTATAGCATGCTGAGTTGACTTAAACTTGAAGCCATTAACGACATAGCCTGACAAAGTCTTTGCATGCTTCTTCGGTCCCAATGCCAAATAACGAATGCTCTCATTTATGAGTGTTGTTTCAGGCAATAAAACCTGTAAACATGTATTGATAATTTAAATATTTTAGCTGCATATATTTTAATGGTAGCCGCATAACATATTATCTCAGTTACTTACGTATTTACGAAACCAGGACGGAAAGGTACAATCAACCTCTCTTTGAAGTCCCTTATCTGTAATATATGGTGTCCTCATTTTGACTTCACCTCTAAATACACTGTTAGAGAGAATAAAAATAAGTGTAGTCACTTAATTCACCAAATTAGAGATTATAACGAGGCGTAGTCACTTACTTCTCCAAATCTCTCACTTCTTGTATGTCACAATTTAACAAGACATATCGGTGAGCGGTATCATACTCATCGTCGGTCAACCACCGTTTCTTACTAGCCCCAATAGGCTTGCTCCTTAAATTGAATATACCTCCATCCTCAACGTCTTCTTCATTCCTTTGAGGTCTATTTCGATTTGTCTCGACATGAGTATCGAAATAAATGGAGCAGAAATTTGACACCTCCTCGATAAGATATGATTCGCATATCGAAGCCTCTATATGAGCCTTGTTGCCAACTTTCTTCTTTAGATGGTGTAGGTACCTAAAGAGACAAATTATCTTGAGAATTAACAATGAATTGTAAAATCCACTTAAATTTCACTTAAATTATATCGATTTTTATTTACCTTTCAAAGGGGTACATCCATCGATAATGAACAGATGCACCGACACGGGCTTCGTATGCTAGATGAATCGGTAGATGCTCCATGCTGTCGAAAAAGCCCGGTGGAAATATTTTCTCTAACTTGCAGATTGTTAAGACAATCTTCTCCTCAAGTTGTACCATATGTTGTACCGTCAGCTTAGTTGAACAGATATCCCTGAAGAATGTAGACAGCTCGGCCAACGGAACCCATACAGCAGAAGGCAACAACTCTCTCAAAGCAATGGGCAGTAATCTTTCCATAAACACGTGGCAGTCGTGACTCTTCATTCCCGTTAGCTTGCGTTCATTGAGATCAACGTATCTAGACAAATTTGAAACATAGCCGTCGGGAAATCTTAAATTAGATATCCACTTGCAGATTATTAATCTATCTTCCTTGCTCAATGTGTATGGCGCTATAGGCTTACTTAATTGTCCACCAGCACCCCTTTGTATCAAGTTCAGATGAGGACGCTTGCATATCTCGGCTATGTCTTGTCTTGCTTTTGGATTGTCCTTCGTCTTTCCTTTAATATCCATGACGGTATTGAAGACATTATCGAACACGTTCTTTTCGATATGCATGACATCAAGATTATGCCTTATAAGATTATCTTTCCAATAAGGCAAGTCCCAGAAGATACTCCGTTTGGTCCAGTTATGGCTTTGTCCGAACCCCTCGACACGATGGTTCGATGGATCTTCCATTGCGGTGGGCAATTCCTTTACAGCTTCCCAAATATCGTATCCCAAAAATCTGGCAGGAGGTTGAGAAAATTCTTGTTTTCCATATCTGAACGCGTCCTTATTCTTTCTCCAAGGATGGGTCGCGGGCAGAAATTGACGGTGACAGTCAAAGAAAGAAGTTTTTCCTCCATGCCTAAGGCGGAACGCCTTACTATTTTCCATGCATATCGGACAAGACATGTTGCCGTGCGTACTCCATCCCGACAGCATACCGTATGCTGGAAAATCATTGATTGTCCACATGAGTGAAGCTCTCATCTGAAAGTTCTGTTTCCTGGAAATATCATAGGTCGTGACGCCGATCTCCCACAGCTGTTTCAGCTCATCCACCAACGGCTGTAAATATATATCGATGTTCTTCGTCGGATTTTTAGGACCGGGTATGATAGCTGTCAGAAACATATAAGGAGTCTTCATACACATCCATGGTGGCAGATTGTAAGGGGTAAGAATGACCGGCCAGCATGAGTACTGAGATCCCGACTATCCGAAAGGGGCGAAGCCATCAGCACATAGCGCCAGGCGTACATTTCTAGGCTCTGCAGCAAAATCTGGATGACACAAATCAAAATGTTTCCACGCCTCTCCATCCGAAGGATGTGACAATTCTCCTTCGTCCTTTATGCGTTCTTCGCTGTGCCACGTCATGTGTTCTGCTGTATTTAGAGACATATACATCCTCTGCAAGCGCTTCGTGATCGACAAGTAATGCATATACTTGTAAGGACGTCGTTTTCTAGTCGACTTTCCTTTTCCCTGTACTGGCTTGTAACGATCCGCATTACAGAAGCTGCAACTTTCTGATACGCAATTCTCTTTGTAGTACAACATGCATCCGTTGCGACAACAATCCATCTTCTCGTACCCCAGTCCCAGTTGTCGGACCATCATCTTTGACTTGTAGAAGTTTTTTGGTAGCTCTTTTGATTCCTTCGGTAACACCTCCTTGATTACTTCTGTGATCCGATTATAGCAAGCTTGTGGCAAGTTAAAATCAGACTTTATGTTCAACAACCGCATCGTCACTGGCAGTGCGGAATGAGTCTCACAACCAGGATATAGAGAAGTATCTACGTCCTGAAACATGTCATAGAACTCCTTCGCCTCGGGATTAGGATCCTCCGGATCAAAATTAGGCCCTGCCGCATCATACACCATATCTCGTGCAAGGTTCTGCAGATCTCCATAATCAACAGAGCATCCGTGGTCTTCGATGACATCCGTTGCAGCATTATCATCAAAAGCATAAGTAGCAGCTTCCGCAGCCTGTCTTTCCGAATATAGTTCACCTTGCGATGACCACAGGCCGTAATTACGTACGAAACCCTTACGGGTCAAATGATCTCTCACAGTCACCACTTCTTCGTAACGTCTATTGTGACATTTAACACATGGACATTTAATTTTGTTACCGTCCATGTACTGAGCTTTGCTCATTGCATAATTAAGAAATACTTCCACGCCTGCCTGAAAATCGTCACTTACACCAATTCTACTCTCGTGTTGCCGTTTGTACATCCATGTATGATCAACAAAATAACGACTCATCCTCAATTTGGATGTGAAAATCTGTATCGTAAGACAAACTAAACATAAGAATAGCCCGATACCGATACTCATAAATTTGGATTAGGGTTAGGATGTTAGATATAAGTGAACTAGGTGATGTAGAGTACAATATAGGGAACTGTGAATGGACTGAAAGTTGTACATGAGAAGGTTCAATGAAGGGCCCATAAATGGGTTCACATGATAAGTTAGTAAGAATCCACATCACTATACATACTCCCCCGTCTCAGGAGTGTGTCTGGCTCCTATTTAGAACAGCACAGGTCACAACATGTCCAGAATAGCAAAACAGAGCTCTACAATGTATATCGGTATCGGACTATTCCTACGAGTATTGGTATCGGCGATATCAATACTCGTGTGAATAGGAGATTGCAATATAAGTCTAAGCTATCTAGCTAACATGTATACTTGCATTTACATTGTATCATAACTTGTATCTAGTTACCTTGCTAATCATGTATATACTCTTAACATATATGTGAAGACACTATACTAACATGTATTTAAATCAAGGTCCAAAGTATCGGTATCGGAATCGGTATCGGACTATATATTCCTACGAGTATTGGCATCGGCGATATCAATACTCGTGTGAATAGGAGATTGCAATATAAGTCTAAGCTATCTAGCTAACATGTATACTTGTATTTATATTGTATCATAACTTGTATCTAGTTACCTTGCTAATCATGTATATAATCTTAACATATATGTGAAGACACTATACTAACATGTATTTAAATCAAGGTTCAAAGTATCGGTATCGGAATCGGTATCGGACTATATATTCCTACGAGTATTGGCATCGGCGATATCAATACTCGTGTGAATAGGAGATTGCAATATAAGTCTAAGCTATCTAGCTAACATGTATACTTGCATTTACATTGTATCATAACTTGTATCTAGTTACCTTGCTAATCATGTATATACTCTTAACATATATGTGAAGATACTATACTAACATGTATTTAAATCAAGGTTCAAAGTATCGGTATCGGAATCGGTATCGGACTATATATTCCTACGAGTATTGGCATCGGCGATATCAATACTCGTGTGAATAGGAGATTGCAATATAAGTCTAAGCTATCTAGCTAACATGTATACTTGCATTTACATTGTATCATAACTTGTATCTAGTTACCTTGCAATATAAGTCTAAGCAATCTAGTATTGGTATCGGCGATATCGGTAGTATCGGCGGTATCGGATCGAAGTATCGGATTTTTTTGGTATTGGAAAACAAATAATTATTAATAAATTATTTACATTTAAAAACATATAATTTATACATTTAGGCATAATTTTAAGTGTTTTAAGTATTATTTCTTAGTAGTTTTGAAATTAAATGAAATTAAATTAAATGAAATAGTATTATTTCTTAGGATCGGGACATGCCAAACCGTATCCGTATCGGGGAATGCAACCCATTCCCCACCCCCCCGACCCCCCTGCCCCCATTCAACACCCCCCCCCCGACCCCCCTGCCCTCTCCATTACCCACCCCCCCGACCCCCCTGCCCCCATTCTCCACCCCCCCGACCCCCCTGCCCTCTCCACCCCCCCACCCCCCCGCCCCCCGACCCCCCTGCCCCCATTCCCGACCCCCCCCCCGACCCTCCTGCCCCCATTCAACACCCCCCCCCGACCCCCCTGCCCTCTCCACCCCCTACCCCCCCGACCCCCCTGCCCCCATTCCCCACCCCCCCCGACCCCCCGACCCTCATTCCCCACCCCCCCCACCCCCTGCCCCCATTACCAACACCCCCCCGACCCCCTGACCCCATTCACCACCCCCCCCGGCCCTCTCCACCCCCCGCGAAGCCGACCCCCCCCCACTCCCCCCCCCCCCGGCCCCAAAACCCAAAATTAGAGAAAGAGAGAGAGAGAGAGAGAGAGAGATACCTGGTAGAGAGAGAGAGAGAGTCGCGAGAGAGAGAGAGAGCCGCGCGCGAGAGAGAGAGAGCCGCGAGAGAGAGAGAGAGTTTTGGGGGGAATGAAAAATTCCCCCCCGTCGGTTCAATTTAAGTAGGGCACAGAACTAGCGACGGAATAAATTAGTCGCTACACCGTCGCCAATTAAAAGGTGTTTTTCGACGGATATATCCATCGCCAGTTAGTCGCTAAAGTTCCCGCCAATGTTTTAAAGATTTTACCGCCAACATTTGTGACGAATAAGCGACGAAAAAGAATCCGTCGCTAACGTTCGTCGACTTAGCGACGGAAACCCGACAAATTTTTACATTTAAAATTGGAAAAAATTATGTTATGTTGTCTGTCGCTAATCCGTCGCTAAGATGTCGGAAATTGGTCGCTATTAGCGACGGAATACGTCCGTCGCTAAACTTCCGTCGGTAAAGTGGGGTATTTTAGTAGTGGATGTCGACATAATCTTGGGGCTCAAGATCATCCGGACAGGCACTGGAATAGCGCTGTCACAATCTTATTATATTGAGAAGATGCTCACTCGCTACGGGTATCAAGATCTTCCTATAATTGATATACCGTACCAGAGTGATCAGAAGCTGGAGCCAAATTCGAGGAAAAGCGTCAGGCAGTTAGAGTACGCTAGCGTCATCGGAAGCTTGATGTACGCTACTACTGCCATAAGGCCTGACATAGCTTTTGCCGTGGGAATGCTGAGTCGGTTCACTAGCAATACAGGCATTGAGCACTGGAAAGCTGTGAAGCGTGTTATGAGATATCTCAAGAAAACTCAGACATATGCACTTTTCTACAGCGGAGATCCGTCAGTAGTGGAAGGCTTCAGTGATGCTAGCTGGGGTTCAGATATGGAGAGCGAGTATTCCACAGGTGGATTTGTATTCGCCATGAGCGAAGCTGCTATATCGTGGAAGTCGAAGAAGCAGACTATATTATCTCGCTCCTCCATGGAATCTGAATTCTTTGCATTGGATGCTGCTGCAGATGAAGCAGAGTGGCTTCGGGAGCTCATGTATGATCTTCCGGTGGTTGGGGCTCAGATACCGGCAATACCGATATACTGTGACAACCAGGTGACACCAGCCGTGGCATCAAATGACCTCTTCAACGGGAAGAAGAGGACTGTGCGGTTGAAGCACAGGGCAGTACACGATCTTGTTAAAAGAGGTATAATTGCAGTGGTTGATGTTCGGAGTCAGGAGAGCCTGGCAGATCCGTTCATAAAGGGCCTCAAGCACCAGTTGGTCGATGACACAGCTTGTAAAATGGGCTTGAAGGCATTCTGATAGTGTGTCTTTGTAATCCTACCATAAAGTTTTATGCTATTAGTTCAAAGAGAAATCTACTAGTCATCTAACTTTTGGTTCAAAGGAGGATCACTGACTGGAAAACTATCAGGTAATAGTGGGTACTTGTTCTCTGGAACATGGAAGGGATACGGACCCATAACCACTGTTGTCTACTATGTATTTTTTCCGCGAAAAAAATAGATCCTGTGGAAGGTTGGCTTAAACGCCTTAATGAATTCTCAGGCAGAGTGAATGCCTGGTGTGCTTTACAGAAAGCACGGTAGAGCAGCACTATAAGGAGTGAAACTCCATGCTACAGTGGGATGACTCCACCATGAGGTTCTCAGGTAGGGGTAATGCCTTAGCTTTGCAAGCCAAGTCATAGCGGCATAGCACCGCAAATAGGCAGGTAGCCTAATGTTGTATGACATAATTAAAGAGTTGTAGATAGCACTACAAAGGGGAGGATGGCCCCATGTTACAGTGGCACGACACCACGATGAGGTACCCAGGTAGGGGTAAAGCCTCGGCATTGCAAGCCATGTCGTTGCGGCGTAACACCGCAAGGAAGCCTTAGGCTTCATGCTGGATAGTTTGGCACTACAAAGAGGCTTGTGACCTCATGCTACAGTAGTATGACACTACGATGAGGTTCCCAAGTAGGGGTAATGCCTCGGCTTCAGGCCATGTCATAGCGGCGTAGCACCGCAAGGAAGCGCAAGGCTTCATGCCATATCTCTTTAATAAAGAACTCACCTATAGTGTATGAAAAGAGATATTAGGCCGTCTCTTGAGGGTAAACTTGTAGACGTCCAAAATTATACACTGAAACCAGGCTGGCACAAGGCCTTCAATGTGCAGCCAGAAGCACAGTTGATGTCATTATGTGAGTAGGAAGAATTGCAGTTATGGTGCAGAATTCAAGGCTTAGTCCATTCTTGTATCATGTTGTTATTTAACCTATGCGGGAAGATTCAAGTCGTAGCGACATCTCTCCTAATGCATAATGGGCAGTAACTGTGGGGAACGCTCAACCCATATATTGAGATATGTGGGGGATTGTTGGTGTTTTTGCCTTTGGACTAGAAAAGATAGTCCCACATCGGCTACACCAAATGGTGAGTATCTCAATATAATGCATTACTTGTGTTGAGGTGTGCACATGAGGTGTAGTGGGGCACAAGTTTGTGCCATGTGGGAGTATTTTCCTAGAAGGAAAAAGGATTAAATCCAACAAGGATGCAAGTTAATTTTTGTTGTGCGGACTCGGACTCGGACACGGACTCCATGATGTCTCGTGCATGCACGGGAGTGTTCGGGGAGTAGACGTGGACTGGCACACTTCTATGCTGATTGTGGAATGATCTAAAATATCAAACTCTATTTTTGAGTATTGGTATTTTAGTCCCACATCGGATAGGAGAAGAGGTGAAGTCTCAACTCCACTCTATAAATAGAGCTCCTTGGCCTCCTTTGAAAGATGCACCAAGAAGAGAGTTGAGGGAGTCTGTTAAGTCCAAGAAGCCCGTTCAAGTCTCAAATATTGACTTACGAGCGTTCCAGAAGTTCTTCGTGAACTTGCTGGTTCCTGGAAGCTGTTCGTGCTCGTGTGGGGCGAATAAAGCTTTAAGCAACGGTGGTTCATTCACCCCAGCATCTCATTCTCACCTGTCATCGCTGCTGTTGCCTTTTACAGTAACTTCTTTTTAGAAGCTCTACTGCCGATAGTTGCTTGCACAAAGTCTCTTTAGATTTTTTTATGTATTACGTAGAATTTTTTTAGATCCTCGTAATTCAGAATCCTCCAGGATCTCTGTTGCACATCTTCTTTAAGGTGCTGCATTTGAAACGTTGTGTGTACAATTGTTTCAGTTTCAGAATTTTTCATCAAAAATTGTGCCTCGGCACTAACACTCGTCACGATAGGGAACGTCAAATGATCAAAATAGAAAGTGGGTTTTCATAATGTACTAATTAATGCACAAAAATAAAAGGTTAAAGCACGAAAATTAGGAAATCTCGTAGATCAAGGTAAAATAAGTTAGGGACACGGTTTCTATGGAGAAGATAGTCTCATATATAAGGGTATGGTCAAAGGAATGATTTTAATCATTTGTAAATTTTAGATGGTTACGATAAAAGATCTAGATTTGAGGGAAGGTCGAGTAAGGCAAGATAATGATATAGTTATACAGTTTGGTCGATGACTAGCTATACTTGTGTATATGCAATATTATAATCATAGGTGGTATGGAAATCTAATGTGGAATACTTCTATCTCACTAGGGTGACCTTACTTGCTTCTTTGTCCTCTACCAATATATGTGTAACTCCCCTTCCCGAAACTCTAAAATATTTTATTATTATTATATTTTATTCATTTATTTAATTGATTAGGATAGAATTTATTTGCCTTTCATAATTATGTGCCTCCTACATATATTGTTTATTCATTACTATTCAATAATGAATATAAATGGATACATATTATTTACATACAGGGTGTCAACGGGTATGTATACAGAAATATATAATATTATGAATGTGTATGTATAGATACATATAATACATGTGTGTATGTGAAATTGTATAAAATATATTATATAGATATGTGTGTACGTGTATATAAATATAGATATATAAGAGTGTACGAGTGTGTATATATAAATATATATATTTATATGAGTGCATGTATATATATATATATATATGTATAATATATATATGTATATGTGTACAGGTGTATGAATATATAAATTCGTATTTGTGTGTATAATATATATATATAAATATAAATGAGAATACATATGTGTATATCTAGTATTATGTAAATATATATATATATATATATAAATGTGTATATACGAATGTATTATATACGAGTGTATACATAGATAAATATGTATGTATATATATAGTATGTATATATATAGATATATATATATGTATATACATATATACATATGGTATTATTATATAATAAATGATAAGAAATAGAATGAGAAGAAGAGTAGGAGCCAGCCCAACGAGTGGGCCAGCCAACTGAACCGAGCCCTCATCGGCCTAAATTCCCCACAGGCTCAGGGACCCACCCCAACTCTCTTGAACCCGATACCAGCCAACCCAACAGCAGTAAAATACCAAACCGAGCAGACCAGTGTTCTGCCGCATATACATGCGCGGGCGAACAAGAGGGAGAGAATCCTCTCGAAACCCTAACCATTGCGCCGACAACCCACGTACGCCACCCTCGAGGCTGGGCGACCCGCCCTGGCCGCTGTAGGCCGGCCGACCAGGCCAAGAGAGGCACGCGCGCACAGAGGTGCGAGCAACATGGCAGCCGGGAAGGCGAACTTTGCGTGGCGATTCCCGTCTACCCGATCGTCCGTTTCACGAACGGATCTCACAGGTACGAATTCAATCTATAGGACTCTTAACCCCTTAAAATACTTTGAATTTAATTGACCTAGATTTCCCGAGGGATCGACGCTAACATTGGCGAAAGTCTGTTCTAAAAACAGAGTAAAATAGCAATCCAAACATCCATGTTTGGAGATCGATTCAGACCGGTCTAATACCATATTAGGAAATCTGATTGAAGACACTTTTAGACAACATATAGGGCTTCACAACCTTTTTTGTGGATTTCGAAATCATCAAATGTACGTCGAGAAATCGAATCCCGAAGTTTAGGAAAAATCTGTTTTCAAAATCACAAAATCGCTCCACCCGACGTGTGTCACGCTAATCGGGACGACGTGGTCGCGAACCGAAAGCATCGAAAGCTGCGTAACGGCTTCGTGGTCGTGTGGGCTTTGGCGGAATTCAAATTGGTCGCGTGTGCGCGACGAATTTGATGCGTATCCGTCGAAATTCCCCGTATCGTGCACTTTGCAAATTTTTCAATTACTTTGTGCACGCTCGTCAGGTCGAGACGAAACTTGCGCCAACAGAACCGTATCATTTTTCTCGTCCTATATGCCAAATTTGGTCCAATTTTGAGACAGTTGAATCCGACGTCGTTTTGTGGGCCCCACGGTTCCACTCAACGGACGATTTTGTGCACAGCCCGCCGGAATCCAACTTTGGACATACGGTTGGGTTCATATCGGAAAACTGGATCCGTAGACATGTAGTTTGATGACTTTAGAGACCGTTGACTCTGGCACGCTTTTCGGTGCAAAGCGGGTCCAACAACGGACATCGTTTTTGCCCGAAATTACCGTTTTGCCCCTGTATCCAGAATTGGACTTAAGGACAGGCAATCCTAGCTAATTAGACTATTCTGAGATTATTGGTATTGTTTATTTCAGCTTCCGGGGACTGTTGTACGGATTTTGACTATAGTGGCACATTGAGTAGTTCAGATTGTCGGTTTCACCAGCAAAGGACCACAGGCGAGTACAGTTTATTGTCTGCATTTCGATATTGATTTTCACTATATTTCATTGGTTGGTTTCATTACTTATGTGATTATTTTCTATTATAAATTATTGAGTCGGGAATGAGAAGTACCAACGATGTGTGATCTGACCTTAGACCGTGTAGACCGTGTAGACCGTGTTGCATTTATTTCTTGTAGACCGTGTAGACCGTGTTACATTTATTTCTTGTAGACAGTGATTTATTTATTGCAAGTAGACCGTGTAGACAGTGATTTATTTATTGCATTTAATCTGTGTAGTTCGTGATTATTATTCTGTAGACAATGTTTCTTTATTGCAATATTAACTGTAGACCGTGTAACTGTAGACCGTGTAACTGTAGACCGTGTAACTTTAGACCGTGTAGACCGTGTCGCATAATTGTCCCGAGACCGATCACATATCAAAGGTACTTCTAATGGTGGAAAAGTATATTGGTCTATTTATTACTATTGATTTTTCTTACGGCTTTACTGTTTATTTTCAAACCCATGATTGATGTCTAACCTTTGTCTTATAGTCATTTTCTTTATTTGAAATTGCATTCAGTGAATTGTGCTCGTTCCATTCCTGACTGGAAACCAACATTTTCAGGTTAGCCGTGGATTCACTTAGCTTGGGGAGTTCGGGTGTACTTGTAGACGAGCCTAGAAGATTAGTTAGATAGTCAAGTTATAGTCATTCATATTTGTACAAGTTTATATTTTTCTGCAAATGTAAAACTTGTGATCATTGTAAATTAAATTAGTTTGTGAATGAGCATTATTTGTGATTTGATCTTCATGGCCGTGATAGCGTTCTACCGTCGACACTGCGGCGTAGGCTGGCTTGGACACGTCTCGTATCCGTTTAAAAAAAAACGGGTGCGGGTCGTAACAAGTTTTTGTGGTGGCCCATGCAGGTCTGTCTTCGCAAATCACGCGAACTCGTGATAGTACTTAAGTTAGTTGTACTATTGCGAGCCTGCGACTAAAAATGCTCATTCACGAACTAGAAATTAATTTAATTTAAGAGAATGACTAGGACTAGGAGTCCCTTATACGAATTTGCCGATGGGTAGTCTAGGCCATGCAATTTAGGATGAGAGTTATTAATTTTGATAGTTTGTCAAATTCCCATACGTATACTATTACCTCTTGATTGGAAGATATGGTCCAATGTGGATAGATTATTCACTTGGAGAGGCAGAGCTTCCTGGAATTGATGACCTCATCTAGATGAATTATTCAATTCCTTCTCGTTGCCTCTTTAGATATCATCCTCATATTTAGTCCAAATTGCCTATTTAGTTCCTATTTTGTACAGGAATTATTATTTCAGAGTGGGTTATCCATATGCGAACCTCGAGTTAGTTTCGATTCAAGTTTTTCCTCAAAGGCTTGAATACACATAGAATAGTTAGAGTGTTGTATTTCTTTGTCTTCAGTTATTTCCTCCCTGTTCACCTTTTATTTTAAGGGTCGTGACTGATAGATATTTACGCCTTATTACATAGTCGACTTGTTTGAATCCCTAGAAGCCCAGGAAATTTTTTTACATACTTTAGTAAAAGGGATGTAGTTAACTTATAATGGCAGGACAGCAGCGCACTGTCGCCATTTATTTTGAATTATGGAAACTATGGACTCACTGCAGCCAGCAGCGCACTGGCGAGACACGACCATAGAGTGAAATTTTTAAGGAAATTATTGGTTATAGAATATTCCTAAAACTATGGCTAGTGGTCCTCTTTGATCATAGTTACCCAGGTGCCGAGATAAGGTAGAGTATCTGATAGCATATCACATCTGAATCACAGAACCAAGAGTTTTACCATCGCCCGAGTATACGGACGAGGCATAATCCTCGGTGAAATGATTTCAGACATGATTACAAGTTTATGGTACTATAGAGGATAGGACCGGGCCATGTATGTCCCATAAGATACAAAGCCAATAGTAGTGGAAGTTTGTAAGTTTGGTAGCCTGTCTCCCGACCTAGCACCCTTATGAGCCTCGTGATCTATTGATGAGATATTGACTGACACTAATAAGTTACCAAGAATATAGAATCCAGAGTTTCATAACCCATTAGTTGACCAAGACCTTATGGACAAGAAAATAGTAGGATGACCGTATAAGCAAGAACATCGGGTAAGGTTTTGATTCTCACAAAACTCGAACTACTGGTGCGTTCTTTCAAAAATCTCGCGTACTTGTACCTTGACTATCTTGACAAACGCTGCTGTTACAGCTTAGTTTTGCAAGCTCACTCTGTTCTCGAGCTTGATTTGAGACATATGTTTAGTGGGGACGCCTGCTAACATATTGTCTAATCAGAATCAGTGTATTATGGTCTGATCAACCATGATGCATTTGGTTCGCTCTTCATTTAATTACCCTACGTGGACTGAGATATAGGGATATCCAGGATCTCATCCGCGATTGCTTGATAATTCCTCTTGAAATTAAATATTCGCCCTTGGAATCACGTGATTGTATTCTGTAACATCTTTCTTAAACTCTTTATTATTTTTGTCTTTCACTGGTTCGGAAAGACAGAAGCTCGTAATTGGTAGAGAGATACCGTGTATCCCCATGGCTATGGTAGTCGTATACACAAAGGTAGTTATCGTCAGCCAGCCATGTGATCGAGTTACCCGTTCTCCTCTCGACCCCAAACTGTTATTGGAACTTTCTAGCCATCTGAATTTGAGAATGAGTAGAGTTTTACCCTTAGTCGTAATGCTAACCCAGGAGACTATCTATTCTCAAGAAACAATTCATTGTGTCTCTAAATGTTTTCATATTGCCTTTACTTTTCAACCCTTATACTTTGACTCAACCTTCCCACGACCAAAGCCCACAGTTTAGACATGAGATGAATAGACAAGGCGAAGGACAATAATTTACCGTGACTATGGTAGACACTCATCCCGAGATTGGTTTCTAACAAGTATTACCCTAGTCACGTAAATTTTATTGTTAAAGCCTAACTAGTATGGGAACCCCACAGTCACTAGCTTAGCCAATACCATAGCTTAAATACCAAGTCATACTATGACCTACCAGTTGTCAACAGCAATATATGATCACCACAACCCTTGTGACCATAGTCTGGCAGGTTTGACACAAATAGAATTTCTTGACTTAATTGTTAGAAATCGTTTCTTATGTTGTGCCTTGGAGTTGGTTACCCCATCGGAAACTCTCGTATACTGCGGACGAGTAAGTCATTCTATTTTATCGATCATGTGTCATTGCATACGCACTCGTTTTCCATTTATTGAGAAACGACCTTTGGCTTGACTTATATCTACCGTATTCCGATACGTCGTGCCTTATTCTCTATTAACAAGAGTCGAGGTACAGTACCCGGACTTTGGGAATCCTTCTAATTTCATTGTTCCTAAAACCATATCCTAGCCTCTAAGGTGGGTAGACTGTAAGCCTTCTTGGAATATTCGAGGATTACAGATTGATTAGAATAATTTTCCCATTTAGAATGATAATTAGTGTCCGATAGACTCCCACTTTCTATTTAGATCATTTTGCGTTTCCGACCGTGTCATTAATATTCGGAGCACGAGACCAGCTGTTACCTACCAACAAATTTCACATGCAAGATCTAGACGAGTCCACCTTCATCTAGGTATATCATGTCCCACTCAAATATGTCCCCTTGTACTCTATTTTTATGGTACGACTTTCAGGTAAAAAGGACTAGTTATAACTTTTACCATAGTACCGATACTTTTTCCAACCTCCATTAGAGCCTTGACCACGACCCAATTATTTCGACCCAATATATGGTTGTGATCTACTCGAAGCCCATTACGCACATGTCACTAGTGCATCACCCAATTGGGGCCTCAAGTGCTCCGTAAACACGAAAGTCACTGAAGGCACATTTTGGGCTTGAGAGACCTAGCTAGCCAACTAGACTGGCAACTAGCTCAACCCTTGGATAGGAACCTATTCTAGGTTACCCCAACTAGTAGAAACAGTTTTATTATTAGGATATTGTCCTGTCCGTATAGATTGAAATCCAAGGTTCATCCAACCAACAATTGATATCCAATTAGGGAACCCATTAAAACCCAGTAAAAATCCATCCGTGCATACCACTATTTTTAGACTAGAAAACCGAACTACTTAAAATAGGTCCCCATACCTATTAGGTAGTCTCCATGCCTTAAGATATAAATCCATTTGTAACCCTTATTCCATCTACTTAGAAGTCGCGATGCGATCTTGTAGTGCATTTTATCCTTTACACATGTGTTTAAATAACCACAAAAAGATCACAATCTTGATTCCTCAAATTTCGTCCTATTATAGAACTGTTTGGATTAAATTCGAGGACGGGACTTCTATATTGCACGGATTGTAGGCCACTCTAAGAAATGAAGGGTTCTTCGATTTAGCAAGCGACTGGACTAGAATAGCCAACCTAACAACAAGTCAATGTTTCATAACCGTTATTTCTATCGGCATCAATTGATATCCTCTACCGCTCTTGAAACTTCATACTTGTTCTCAGTTATTCTCCCTCGTCTTTTCGTACCATTGACTCTCGTCCTTCCTATTTTGGGGGTCGATAACCGTGTTGTCTAGAATTTAGCGAAAGTATAGTATAAGTTAGTTGACATTTGAATTTGGATTGTTTGATAGATAGGATAGGATTATAGATGCCGTATACAGTAGATACCTATGAATAAATTTTTTTAACAATTAGTAGGATGATTAGAAAGTTTTAGTGACCTAGCTTTGAGGGAGTAGTGTGACCAAAGGTGGGTAGAAGTCCTCGAGATTTTTGTAGTTGCCAAAATGGCTGATGAGAAGGATATAAACTATTTTTGAGGAATTAGCATTTGAGAAGATCGTGGTAATAGTGGATTTATTCCTTGATTTTATTTTTTTTTATAAAAATTTTAGGCATAGTTATGAGTTAGAATTTCGAGGACGAAATTATTTTAAGGTGGGTAGATTTGTAACTCCCCTTCCCGAAACTCTGAAATATTTTATTATTATTATATTTTATTCATTTATTTAATTGATTAGCATAGAATTTATTTGCCTTTCATAATTATGTGCCTCCTACATATATTGTTTATTCATTACTATTCAATAATGAATATAAATGGATACATATTATTTACATACAGGGTGTCAACGGGTATGTATACAGAAATATATAATATTATGAATGTGTATGTATAGATACATATAATACATGTGTGTATGTGAAATTGTATAAAATATATTATATAGATATGTGTGTACGTGTATATAAATATAGATATATAAGAGTGTACGAGTGTGTATATATAAATATATATATTTATATGAGTGCATGAATATATATATATATATATATATATATATATGTATAATATATATATGTATATGTGTACAGGTGTATGAATATATAAATTCGTATTTGTGTGTATAATATATATATATAAATATAATGAGAATACATATGTGTATATCTAGTATTATGTAAATATATATATATATATATATATATATATATATATATATATATATATATATATATATATATATATATATATATATATATATATAAATGTGTATATACGAATGTATTATATACGAGTGTATACATAGATAAATACGTATGTATATATATAGTATGTATATATATAGATATATATGTATATACATATATACATATGGTATTATTATATAATAAATGATAAGAAATAGAATGAGAAGAAGAGTAGGAGCCAGCCCAACGAGTGGGCCAGCCAACTGAACCGAGCCCTCATCGGCCTAAATTCCCCACAGGCTCAGGGACCCACCCCAACTCTCTTGAACCCGATACCAGCCAACCCAACAGCAGTAAAATACCAAACCGAGCGGACCAGTGTTCTGCCGCATATACATGCGCGGGCGAACAAGAGGGAAAGAATCCTCTCGAAACCCTAACCATTGCGCCGACAACCCACGTACGCCACCCTCGAGGCTGGGCGACCCGCCCTGGCCGCTCGTCGCCGCTGTAGGCCGGCCGGCCAGGCCAAGAGAGGCACGCGCGCACAGAGGTGCGAGCAACATGGCAGCCGGGAAGGCGAACTTTGCGTGGCGATTCCCGTCTACCCGATCGTCCGTTTCACGAACGGATCTCACAGGTACGAATTCAATCTATAGGACTCTTAACCCCTTAAAATACTTTGAATTTAATTGACCTAGATTTCCCGAGGGATCGACGCTAACATTGGCGAAAGTCTGTTCTAAAAACAGAGTAAAATAGCAATCCAAACATCCATGTTTGGAGATCGATTCAGACCGGTCTAATACCATATTAGGAAATCTGATTGAAGACACTTTTAGACAACATATAGGGCTTCACAACCTCTTTTGTGGATTTCGAAATCATCGAATGTACGTCGAGAAATCGAATCCCGAAGTTTAGGAAAAATCTGTTTTCAAAATCACAAAATCGCTCCACCCGACGTGCGTCACGCCAATTGGGACAACGTGGTCGCGAACCGAAAGCATCGAAAGCTGTGTAACGGCTTCGTGGTCGTGTGGGCTTTGGCGGAATTCAAATTGGTCGCGTGTGCGCGACGAATTTGATGCGTATCCGTCGAAATTCCCCGTATCGTGCACTTTGCAAATTTCTCAATTACTTTGTACACGCTCGTCAGATCGAGACGAAACTTGCGCCAACAGAACCGTATCATTTTTCTGGTCCTGTATGCCAAATTTGGTCCAATTTTGAGACAGTTGAATCCGACGTCGTTTTGTGGGCCCCACGGTTCCACTCAACGGACGATTTTGTGCACAGCCCGCCGGAATCCAACTTTGGACATACGGTTGGGTTCGTATCGGAAAACTGGATCCGTAGACATGTAGTTTGACGACTTTAGAGACCGTTGACTCTGGCACGCTTTTCGGTGCAAAGCGGGTCCAACGGCGGACATCGTTTTTGCCCAAAATTACCGTTTTGCCCCTGTATCCAGAATTGGACTTAAGGACAGGCAATCCTAGCTAATTAGACTATTCTGAGATTATTGGTATTGTTTATTTCAGCTTCCGGGGACTGTTGTACGGATTTTGACTATAGTGGCACATTGAGTAGTTCAGATTGTCGGTTTCACCAGCAAAGGACCACAGGCGAGTACAGTTTATTGTCTGCATTTCGATATTGATTTTCACTATATTTCATTGGTTGATTTCATTACTTATGTGATTATTTTCTATTATAAATTGTTGAGTCGGGAATGAGAAGTACCAACGATGTGTGATCTGACCTTAGACCGTGTAGACCGTGTAGACCGTGTTGCATTTATTTCTTGTAGACCGTGTAGACCGTGTTACATTTATTTCTTGTAGACAGTGATTTATTTATTGCAAGTAGACCGTGTAGACAGTGATTTATTTATTGCATTTAATCTGTGTAGTTCGTGATTATTATTCTGTAGACAATGTTTCTTTATTGCGATATTAACTGTAGACCGTGTAACTGTAGACCGTGTAACTTTAGACCGTGTAGACCGTGTCGCATAATTGTCCCGAGACCGATCACATATCAAAGGTACTTCTAATGGTGGAAAAGTATATTGGTCTATTTATTACTATTGATTTTTCTTACGGCTTTACTGTTTATTTTCAAACCCATGATTGATGTCTAACCTTTGTCTTATAGTCATTTTCTTTATTTGAAATTGCATTCAGTGAATTGTGCTCGTTCCATTCCTGACTGGAAACCAACATTTTCAGGTTAGCCGTGGATTCACTTAGCTTGGGGAGTTCGGGTGTACTTGCAGACGAGCCTAGAAGATTAGTTAGATAGTCAAGTTATAGTCATTCATATTTGTACAAGTTTATATTTTTCTGCAAATGTAAAACTTGTGATCATTGTAAATTAAATTAGTTTGTGAATGAGCATTATTTGTGATTTGATCTTCATGGCCGTGACAGCGTTCTACCGTCGACACTGCGGCGTAGGCTGGCTTGGACACGTCTCGTATCCGTTTAAAAAAAAACGGGTGCGGGTCGTGACAATATGATCTACTCTAAAATTTTAGTTCCTCGAAAGTTTCTCAACAAAATTCCCAAGATACTCCACCAAAATTTCCAATCATCTTAGGCTGTCAACTTTTAATCAAATTTTTTTTAATCTCTAGTCAATCTCGAAACAACCCTTGTATATCGCAAATTGAATAATTATTATTATATTATTTTTTTCCAAATCTTAAACTCAACATTTGATAAGTTTATCAGCCGAATTTCATACTACAAATGGAACATTTAAATAACTCCCGAATTTAATTATATATCCTTCAAATAAGTCACAACTACTCTTCAAAAAAATTTTCCACCAAAATTTAAATATCCATAATAAAGGCTTTAAACTTGAAATCTAAATAACCTTATAAATCATAGATCATATGACATAATTTAATTCAAAAATATTTTACTAAAATTTATCAATCATCCTCAAATTTTGGTCAATCGTAAATCATACTTCCACATTAATTTTTTTGATCCTTTTCAAATCAAAATTATATTCCTCTAAAAGATGTATAGCTATAACTCAATAAATCATAAATGTTCAAAGACCTTCAAAAATGAAAACGTAAAATCAAATCAATTTGTTTTCTCAATCTAGCTATTCTCTTGTGTTTACCACCTTGTAATATCAAAATAAAATTTCAACTATCTTTTGAAAGAGGTAATATGCTGCTACCCAACTTGGAATTAGCTAATCCTTAAGTTCATATTTCTAGGAAAATAAATGCCTTTATAACTCAAATAAAATCTCAATGCATATTAATTGTCAATGTAACCTTCTAGCCATGTGTTTAACCTATGAGCATATACTAGTGTAGTCATCTTACTAAGCATGAAACTAAGAATTTACGGTAGAAGGAGTCAAGCAAGATGCAAATCAAGGAGGTCGAACGAGAGTTCAGAATTTGAAGTCAAGAAAGGATGTCAAGTAGGTGGATGAGATTCTAAACTCTATTCCTATATTGCAGGCCCGCTCGGTTTATTAATATAACCGAAACGGCAAACTCGACCTACATGGGCCACCATAAAAACATGTAACGCCACAATCCCAAAGTAGAAGGACTAGAACGTAATCATGCCAGCTGTATACATACGAAGTATATAGACCGTTGTATGTATACATAAGCTGTAAAATGCAGTAACCAAGGCACTAAATCTCATCCACAAAGATAAATAATGATATGAAAGCAACTTTCAATTTTGTCATGATACAACCGTTGGGCGGAGACAAATCCACTACCAACTAATTAAATAAGGAAGAAATATACAAAGAAAATGATTTGGTCGAGTGGAGGAGATGGCGATCCAAAAGCAACACCTCGAAGGATTAGAGCGCAAGTTATGGCCTTAGCTAGAGCACCTATAGGAAGTCACAAAACACATCTGAAAAGATCACCAGGTCCTCAGAGGGACGTAACAAGATACAATAAATATGCCATATAAATACTGAATATAAAATATGCCACAAACAGAAGTAAGTGACAAGACAACAATAAGGTAATCTAACCATACTAAAGTGAACATGCAATTGAGAACAAACCTTTCGTCGTATGAGCCCTGGCTGTAAATAGAATCTGGTATAGTCCCCACTTGGGCACCAATGACCTAAGTGCATGACATTAAAAAATGACAGTAGCCAACCTGAGAGGCTAAACATACCCGTATCTCCAGCGGAGCTTCCGGGTTACAAGGAAAGTGCAATCGAAGCCCATACGACAAGGAAATGTTCTTCCCACCCAATGTACCTATCATGTCGCATCCACGACCATGTAACACTACTAACCGTCAAGTCTTCTAACATACAACTACTGACAGTTAGACCTAACGCACGTCCTATACGCATCAGTGATCAGCCAACACGCAAGTCCGGATGCTATATGCTACTCACAACTCACACATCTCGTGGAACATCAGTGTCAAACTTTATGTAATGCACTAAACTAGTGGTAGTCCCTTAACTCTAGGTCCATATGTAATCAAAGGATAATAACAAATACATCTAATATCATCGAGCAGGCACTAGATCAGAAACTGTAATAATGGTACAGTTAAAAGAACTAAAAATGAATACACAGTGGTATACAATAAATAAATTCAGACTAATTTATAAACTATAAATTATGGCAAGGTATCTTGCCTGGTGTGTCGCCTGGTGTGGTGCGATGATCTCACACGTCACATTTGTCTAATAGCCGAGGTCGATGCGTAGGGGCCGGTCCGAAATTCAGAAGGAAATAGGAATGTGGGATCAGTCGTGATTAATGGTGATAATCGTAGAAAATTTGTGGGGGGAGAAATACATATACTAGCTTTAGAAATTATTTATAACTTTTTAAAAACTAGCTTTTATTAGTCCACAATACTTAGGAAAATATTTTCCAAATACTAGAAAAATCATCACTTGGTACACTTTAGAGTAAAAATATAATAACATATTCGAGAATAAATTAATATATATATATATATATATATATATATATATATATATTTTAAATTTAATTTGGAAATAACATTTTCAAGTAAAAACAAAAATTTTAATAATATATTTTTAGTCTAAGCCAAATCTATATTTGTTATGGTAATAATTTTGAAAACATATAAAATTTCTTAAATAATTTATTTATTACTAGCCATACAACCTAATATAAATACAACTAAATTCATATATACTAATATACTATTTATTGCATAGGGATATTTGTTCAAAAAATAAATAAATAAATAAATAAATAAAAGGTAAAAAAAAATAAGGGATAATAGAAACAGAGGGAGAGAGAGGGATGAGGAACCAGAGAGAAATAGAGGGAGAGAGAGAGAGTAGTCGAGAGAGGGAGAGGAGAAGAGCGGGGAGAGGGGTTTACCGGCGCGGCTCCGGCGTGGTCGCCGGCGGCGCGTCGGACGCTCACGACGGGCGGTGGAGGTAGGTTCCGATCAGGCGGCGGATGCGTTCACCAACGCACGCGGCTCCGGCTTGGAGGGCCGCAGATCGGGAAGGAGAAGGCACGCGCGGATCTGCGGAAGGCGGTCGACGGTCGAGGTGCGGCAGATCTGGGGCGATCACGACGCGATGGCGATGCTCCGATGGTGGAGGAGGCACGGGGAGTCAGATCTGGAAGATTGCTCGATAGGCGCGGCCGCGTGGGTCTTTGGCAGAGCGGCTCGCGGAGTCGGCGAGGATGCCGGTGTCGGTGCCGTACGGTCGTCGGGCACGGAGGTTGCAGCGGGAGCCGACGACCAGCGTCGTGTACTGGGCAAGCAGAGTACCGGGGGGTCGCGGCGCCAGAGAGGTCAGTTATGGTTTAGATTATTATTATTTTTTCCACTTGTTCTGGGGTTGGTGGCGGTGATGGCCGGCTTCGCCAGTGATGGCGGCCAGTGGCGAGGTAGGAGATGTAGGGGTGCGGTGAGGTCCATTGTCATGCTCGAGGAGGACGGGGTTGAGCGACGAGATTCTGGACGAAGGCGGCACAGGGGCGGCATTGGGAGGCTGTAGTGGTGGTGGCGTAGGTGGTGTTGGCAGTGGTGAAGTCTGGGGAGGATACGGTGGTGGTGGAGGATGACTATGATGACAGTTGTCGGAATGGTGACGGGTAACATCAAGGGAGGGGGCGTGGAGGCTGGGTTAGGTTTAGGATTGAGTCATCGTGTCGAAAGTGTCCGACATGGCTGGGTGGACGTCCGGGATTGTCGGACATGACAGAATTATTGTATTTATAATGGGGAAAATATAGTGGATGGGAAGAGGCACGGGCACGGACACGATGCACGTTTGTGGATGGTGAAATTTATGGATGAGTACCTCTCCTTATATAGGAGGTGGGAATTTCTAGTTGGATAAGGACTAGGATAGTTTAAATTCCCCACGAGATAAATTCCCTATTAATTCAATCGACTTAAAATATAATCTAAATAAAATTTGATTTAAATCTAGATAAAACCTTCATTTGATTTAAAATAAAATCTTCTCTAATTTAAATTACAGTATTTAATCAAATATTCACTCAAACAAAATTTCAAATATCATTTTCATATATAATAAAATATAATAATAATTAATTTTGAAAATACAAATATATATTTATACACTCTCATGCAAAAAATAATATTTTACATAAAACATAGTTTTTCTAAATTACTCATTATAAAATAACCCTTTTTATGAAAAATAAAAAGAATGAAGTTTGGCAATCCACTATGCGACTCATTTTTCCACTTAATTAAAAATATTTATTATTTATTATTTAAAAAAATCAAGCTTCTAAAATATTTTTTTTACAAAAATATGTACCTCGTTCATATTCGCACTCGACGAGGTATATGGAAATTTGAATTCATACGCGACGTTCAATACGAAAATTTCGTACGCGATGTATAATACGACTATGCGACGTACAATGGCAAAGTAAAAATTTATACCAAATCAAAAAAATCATAGTAAAAAATTAGGGGGTTTACACACGTGTCCTACATGTGACTCACAGCATGTGGTAAAGCAAGTGTCAAGGCCGTATGATATATACCAATACCTTATCAACAATGGGTGGTCACTAGACTAAGTCAATGCAAGAGAAACAAATAAAAGCAGGACAACGACCGATAGAGTCGCTTGCACCCAAGTGTTACTTGGACGCACAGTTTTATAATAACAACAAATAAGAAATACTGAAAATAATAACTGAAAATAAGAATATGTAAATCACAGAGTAAGGTGGCAAGGTATCTTGCCTGGTAGTGCGAAGGTGGCAAGTCCAAAATCACAATGTCAGCAAAAGAAATGTCACAATCTCCAAACAACTTCGGATGCTGAAACAAACATCAAGAATGTACTCAAAATAAGTGATATACCTAGGAAACGCCTGTCCAAAAGTCTAATTCTGGAACAGGGGCAAAATTGTAATTTTGGGTCAAAACGATATCCGCTGTTAGACCCGTTATGTACCGAAATATGTGCCAATGTCTACGGTCTCTAAAGTCGTCAAGCTACATGTCTACGGGTTCGGTTAGAGGAGACGAACCCAACCGTATGTCCAAAGTTGGATTTCGACGGGCCGTGCACAATTTTGTCCGCTGGATCGGGTTGTAGGCCCACTAAAAAGGCATTTCAGTCGACCTTCTTAGAATTCGGCCAAACTTGGCATACAGGACCAGAAAATCGATACGGTCCTGTTGGCACAAGTTTTGTTTCGAATCGACAATTGTACACGAAGATATGGCCTAATTTATAAAGTGGCCGATACAGGGTATCTTGACGGAAACGCATTGATTTCGTCGCGCACGCACAACGAAATCAAATTTCGTTAGTTTCCACACGTCGACAACATCCATACGTGTCTTTTGATGCTTATGGGTTGCGATCACGTCGCCCGGTTTGTCAGGGCGCACGCCGTATCGGGAATTTTTTTTCTAAATTTTAATATTCTAAAAGCAGTTTTTCTCGCATCTTTGAAATCGAATAACTTTCTGCGTATGCAACAAAATTCAAATCTACAAGTTGATTTATACTCTTGGTTAGGTTGTCTTTGATTATTTACAATTAGTTTCTATGAAACCCTATTGTACAGATAAAAAAATCAACTCCAAAGTGGTGGTTTTATACAGCCTCCTGCCCTGTTTTTCGAGCAGAAAGTTGTCAACTTTGAGAAGAGTTTTCACTCGAACTACAGGGTTATGCTAAAATCCCTTTGGGTGGTTTGTACCTGCTGCTGTCAAGAACAGGGTAGTTCTTGCTGTACGGTCGGAAATTAGCGACTTCTCGGCGATCCAGCGGCAGCCCACAGCGAGCAGGAAGCCAGGGGCGTGCTTCGGGATGTCGGGGTTTGTCGGGGCTTGGTGAATGGGTTGGGGCACGATCTTTGAGAAGAAATTTTACGAAGACTCGCGCAATCTTTGTATTTATACGTATGGTTTTCTAATTAGCTTTTGAATCGAATTCTAATGCGATTTGGATTGAATTTTACTCGATCCTATAGAGGATATGATAAGGTTTCTACAACAAAGATTTGGGTCAAAATGGTTTAAAATTTAGGGTTTTGGATTGATCCCTACTTCGGAAAATTTCTCGCCGATGGCTCGGGTTTGGTAGGTTTGGCTGGGAATTTAATATCACGAGATTTTGAAAATCTCGTGATAAATTGACTTCAATTATAATTTTTTTCCTTTAGCTAATATACTATATCAATGGTTGAATAAATCCTAAATAAGCTTATAAAATCTAGAAAAATTCCTAAAAATGTTTCTAAATATTTGAAGGGTATCTATATAAACTACCATCATATATTTACTCATTTACATACTACACTCCCATGAATATAATCATTTATACAATACACTTATACCTATATTGAATCATACATATATATTAATTGGTATATTAATTAGGCATTTAAAAATTATATATAAAAAAATTCTAAGAGAAAGCTTAATTCACTACCTACTCTTAGATGTTTACTAGTGATGATAAGCAGGCCATATTCAAGTTATAATTAACACTTATACCAAATTACCAAATATTATTTAAAATAAATATATAAAAACCATGAAAATTAGGGGGGTTTATAATAATACAAAAATGGAGTAAGCCTTAAATTTTGCACCATAAATATAATTCTTCCCACTCACATAATGACATAACTGCGCTTCTGGCTGCACATTAAATCCTTGTGCCAGCCTGGTTTCGGTGTATGTATCTTGGGTGTCTACAAGATTTCCCTCATGAGACGGTCTTCATCTCTTTCCATACACTCTAGGTGAGTTCTTTTAAATTGTCTTTGGCATGAAGTCTTTTGCTTTCTTGCGGTGCTACACCGCCATGACATGGCCCAAGGCAGAGGCACTGCCTCATGTGGTGTCATACCACCTGTAGCATGAGGCCCAGCCTCTTTGTAGTGCAAAACTATCCAGCGTGAAGCCTTCGCTTCCTTACGGTGTTACGCTACCGTGACATAGCTTGCAAAGCCGAGGCACTGCCTCATGTGGTGTCACCCACTGTAACATGAGGCCCAGCCTCTTTGTAGTGCTGCCGACCACTCTTTATTATACAACATTATGCCCGCTTGCCTATGTACGGTGCTACATCGTTGTAACTTGGCCGGAAGCCGAGGCTTTATCCTCTCAAGGTACCTCATGAGGTGTCATCCCACTATAGCATAGAGTACTGTGCTCCTTTGTAGTCCTATGCTACCCATGCTTCCTGTAAATCACGCCAGACATCCTAGATGCCTGAGAACTCATAAAGACTTCCAAGCCATCCTTCCACAGGACTTTGTTCTTCGAAAGAACAAACAGTAGACAATTGTGGTTCTGGGTTCTTAACCCCGCAACATTCAAAAGGATTTGCCCACTGTTTCTGATATTCTTCCAGTCAATGGTCCTTCCTTGAACTAAAAGTTAAATGCCTAGTAGATTTCTCTTTGAACTAATTGTAATCCCCCCAAATTTTTTTTTGGAGGATTATTATTATAATTATTAATTTCTTAAATAAATTATTTGAATTATTTTACTAGTTATCTAAATATAGTCTTAATCATGCTTAGTTTTTTTTATGCATACTGGCTAGACAATATGGCACGGCTAGTGCAGTCAAGTGCTTTGACTAGCATACTAGCTGTAGGTGCCACTGGATTTATTTTATTTGAGTATTTAGTCGTTTAAATTTTTTAAATCATATTGTGACTATCTTTTTATATTATTTTCAATAATATTTATTTATTACTGTCGTGCTTTCAAGATTAATATATTTGTTGTAAAATAATAATACTAGTAGTAAATTGTACACTTTCCTAATCTAGGATGCCTACTAAATTTTTGTTCATATTATTATCATTACTATTATCATTATTATTATCATTATAATAATTATTAATATTATTATCAAATCTTGCTTCTTGATTTTTATTAAAATATTAGGACTTGTTTATTCAGGTAAAGTATATGTAGCAAACCTCTCTTTGGTTGACATAGATTTTTACAAAGAATATTTTTATAAATATATATAAGTATCTTGTATGTATTGCATATATAAGTACATATATTTTACTAATGTAAATATATATATATTTTTAATATATATATATATATATATATATATATATATATATATATATATATATATATATATATATATATATATATATATATATATATATATATATATATATATATATATATTATATTATATATATTAAGTACATTATATATAAGTACATTATATTTAAGTACATTATATATAAGTACATATATAAGTACATTATATATATTTATATATATATATATATATATATTTTTTATATATAATATATATATATATATATATATATATATATATGTATATATATATTAAATATATATATATATATATATATATATATATAATATATATATATATATATATATATATATATATATATATATATATATATATATATATATATATATATATATATATTTTATATATATATATATATATATATATATATATATATATATATATATATATATATAATATATAATATATATAGATATATATATATATATATATATATAATGTGTATATATATATATATATAATATATAAATGTGTATATATATATATATAAATATATATATATATATATATATATATATATATATATATATATATATATATATATATATATATATATATATAAATATATATATATATATATATGTATATATATATATATATATATATATATATATGTATATATATATATATATATATATATATATATATATATTATATATATATATTTTATATATATATATATATATATATATATATATATATATATATATATATATATTATATATATATATATATATATATATATATATATATATAATGTGTATACATATATAATGTGTATACATATATATTAGTATGTGCTTAAATACATTTTATGCTAACCAAGTGAATATATGTGCATTGAAATATATTTTTGAATACATTAGAAATTTTTTTTGAAATACATTTCTAATTATTACTTAATTGTTTTTATGGACTAATAGAAAAAAAGAAGGTGAGAAACGAATTTCTCATGAGACAACCAACCCCTCTTTTCTGCAGCCAAGGAACTGGTGATGCGCGGTTTTTGCTCAACTTTGAGCGCACCTATCTAAATAAATTGTCCACAGATTTGACCCAAATTTTTGTCTATGAAACCTTAATCCTAGTCTCGATAGGATTACACCAGATCCCCTTTCAAATTAGAATCAAATTTGGCAAGGAATTCATCCAAAAATTGGTAGATTACATATATATAAACAACCCGAGTATTCGAGGAGGCTTTCTTCATAAACCCATAAAACCTTCCTCGTGTTCCAACCCAATGTTACCCCAACGTGCCCCTAGCCCTGCGTGTCATCGCTGCCTCACCTCACCGGAGCCATGCCGGAGTCGTCGCTGCATCGACGATGAACTTTCCCGAAACGGGGGAGGCCCTGTTCGATCCTGACAAGCAATTTCCAGGTACCCATGTTCGCACTAGGTTTTCTTCCTCCTCGATTAACAATTTAGTAACCAACAATATGTATACCAACAATTATAATAGTAGTGATAATAATATGAACAACAATTTAGTAGGCATCCTAGATTGGAGAAGTGTACAATTTACTACTAGTATTATTATTTTACAACAAATATATTAATCTTGAAAGCACAACAGTAATAAATAAATATTATTGAAAATAATATAAAAAGATAGTCATAATATGATTTAAAAAATTTAAACGACTAAATACTCAAATAAAATGAATCCAGTGGCACCTACAGCTAGTATGCTAGTCAAAGCACTTGACTGCACTAGCCGTGCCATATTTTCTAGCCAGTGTGCATAACAAAAACTAAGCATGATTAAGACTATATTTAGATAACTAGTAAAATAATTCAAATAATTTATTTAAGAAATTAACAATTATAATAATAATCCTCCAAATTTTTTTTTGGGGGGATTACATCCTACCCAACTTATAAAAATTTTATCTTAAAAATTAAAATAAAAATTAATATAAAATATAACCATATATAAAAAAATATTGATGCCGAATACGAAGGGAGAGTAAGTACTTCGACCCATAAATCGATTCCCGAAAAGATGGAAGAGGTAGTTATACAAGAATTTTAAATTGGCACCATATCCTACAAGGTAGGGTATTATTTTTCTTGGATGGTCATGGGTATCCAGTCGTTTGAGGGAATTGGATGAAATTGCATGGTAAAAATCAAATGGGAAGAAATTGTGCATCATTGATTTACTTCTAAGGGAAAATGGGTCATACACGTTGTATAATCAAAATGGAACACAAGGTGATGCATTTATGTGGGACATAATATGTCTACATTAAGGTGGACTCGTCTAGGTCTTGTATATGAAATTTGTTGGAAGGTAACAGCTGGTCTCGTACTCCGAATAGCAATGTCACGGTAAAGGACACGAAATAATCTAGTTCGAAAGTGGGTGATCATGAGGCATTGTTTTATCATCCTAAGGGAAACCAATTTATCCTAATCCATCGGTAGTCCTAATAAATCCTAAAATTTAGGAGGCTTGCAATCTATACTCTATAGAACTAAGACAAGGGTTAAGGAAATGAGTTTAAGAAAATTTTAAAGTTGCGACATTGTACCCCAACTCTTGATAATAAAAGGATACTAGATGATGTGATCAAAATTATGATACGGTAGATATGAATCAAGTTTGGATTTAGTTATCTGATTTTTGAATAGCTGGAAACGATTGTGTATATATAGCCTTCATGGCTATAGAAGAATACTTCGTGTCTACAAGTGTTTATTTTTCGAAGTAGGGGACGAAATATAATATGAGTTCAAGGGAGGTGAGATCGAATTGCCAATGTGGGTTTCAAGGGCGATTGAATAGTTCAACAAGAAAGTTTGTCAAGACCGTTGCGGATAAGATCCTATGGGACAAGTTTAGCTATATCTCAATACATGTAAAGTAATCATATAAAGAGCGAACCAAAGTGTACTAGGTTGATCAGACCATCATGCACCGGTTATGATTAGTCAATATGTTAGTGGACGCGTCAAAATAACATGTCTTGAAACAAGCTCGATAAAAAAATTGGTAAGCTTACAAAACTAGGCTATACTAGCAGCATTAGTTGAGACGGTTCAAAATTATAAGCACAGAAGATGATGTTTGAAAGAAATATGAATACTTCAAATTACTTAAGAAACTAATTCTTGTCCGGTATTCATGCCTATGCAGTTATCCTATTGTCTTCTTGTCTAAGGCTTTGTTCTATACAATGGGTATGGTACTCTAAGGATTTATAATCTAGGTAATCCAAGTTGTGCCCTCTACAATGGGTCATAAGGATGAAGGAAATATTAAGTTGCGAGGCACTCTACCCAACTTATAAGAATTAGACTAGTGGTGTAATTGAACCAATGAGGCCTATAAGTCATTCTTCTAACTCCTATCAAGCACGAAAGAGAGATAATATTTAGGATAGAAGGGATCAAGCAAGATGCAATCAATGAGTCAAGTGAGAATTCGAAAATAGAATCGAGGTAGGAGGTCAAGTATGTGGATGAGATCCTAGACTCTAATCCTATACGCAGGTTTGCTTGGTACGGTAAAGTAACCAAACAATTTATCTTGACCTGTATGGGCCACCACAAAAACATGTAACGTCCCAGTCCGAAAATACTTAGGACTAAGTACGTAGATATGCCAGCTGCATACATACAAAGTATAGTCCAATATATGGATACCTCGTATGTATATATAAGCTGTAAAATATAGTAAACCAAGAGTAATCTAATCCCATCCACAAAATGAAAGAATAAAAGATATCATATAATCAACTATGAATTGTTATTGGTAAATATAGTTGGACGGAGACAAATCTACTACCAACTATGAAAAGAAATACATAACAAAAGAAGGAGTTTGGCGAGCGAAGTAAAAATGATCAAGGTGCAATCATCCTCGAAGAAATAGAGATGACCATGGCCATGGCTAGAACACCTGCAAAAAATAAGAGCACACACCTGGAGAGATCACAAGGTCCTCAGAGGGACGTAACAAGATACACAATATCATGCCATATAAACTAAATATAACTGCTCAATAATAATAAGTAAGATCGGATCATAACATGGTCCAATACCTCACCATTTAGATTAGCGTACCATCCCTCTAACCAAATAAGGACAGAAGATGGCACACTAACCCACGATGAAGTATCTTTCCAATTTACGAATCCAATATGGTATCCGGACCCCAACAAGGTTCAATACCTTCTCATCGGGGCAGTGAGCCACACCTACAACCAAACAAGGACAAGATGTGGCAAGCTAGTCTGCGACAAGTTATTGTTCCAAGCCACGGTCAGATACAAGTACCCAAACCAAGAGTACTCATACCTAACGGATAAGGTAGCCTAACCAGTCTAAGTGTATGCAGTTTTAAGAACATCCTCTAATGCATGGGCCCTGGCTAAAACGGGATCGGTATGGTCCCCCCTTGGGGCACCAGAAGCCCAATCAATAAGAGCATAACGTTCTGTAAAATGCCAGTGGCCGTCAGTAATCATGGGTAATCCCACCCGCGTCTCCGGTGGAGCTCACGGGTTACAAAAGGTAAAGTGCATAGTAGCCCATATGCTAAGGTATTGTCCTCCCCGCCCAATGTCTACTATGTTGTATCCATAACACAAACATCTAATAACCGCTAAGTCAAACTAAGCATGCAACCTCTATTAGCAGTTATTCATATCGGACGGCTTATACGTACCGGAAGCCAGCCAGTCACGCATGTCTGAGTTCTACATGCAACTCGCAACTCTGTGGTAAAAATGTGTCATGGCCTATGAATGCAACACACAAAGGGTGGTCCCTTAACTCTAAGTTCAATGTATAAAAAAATAGTACATAGCAGGAAATAGAACTAAATAGTACAAATTTTATCTACTTATGCCATGTATCACAGTTTATTTTGCAGAAAATAAATAATGCATAAAATATGAGCTAAAGTAAAATAGACAGCTAATGGCAAGGTAATGTTATATGCAGAAAGGCGACGTCCGATGACTCAAATCGTCAGAATAGTGAAGCAACAAAAGCCAACTTTTACGAATGACCTCAGATGCTGAAATAAATATCACGAAAAGATTTGGCATAAAAGAAATACCTAGGAAATGCCTGTCCAAAAGTCCAATTCCGGAACAGGAGCAAAATCGTAATTTTGGGTCAAAATAATGTCTGTCGTTGGATCTATTTTGTACCGAAAAGCGTGCCAGTTCCTACGGTCTCCAAAGTCGTCAAAGTACAAGTCTATGGGTCCAATTTATGGAGACGAACCCAACCGTATGTCCATAGTTGGATTCCGGCGGGCCGTACACAAATTCGCCCGTTAGAGCGGGTCGCGGGCCCGCCAAATAGGCATTCCGATCGACCTTCTCATAATCGGACCAAACTTGGCATATAGGACCAGAAAATTATTCGGTCCAGATGGCATAAGTTTCGTATCGATCCGACGATCGTGCACGAAGTTATGGGCTAGTTTGCAAAAGGTCGATACAGGGAGTATCTTGACGGATATGCACTGTTTTCGTCGCGCGCACGCAACGAAATCGAGTTCTGTCAGTTCCAATACGTCGACAACATCCATACGCCCCTTTCGATGTGTATAGTATGCGACCACGTCGTCCGATTTGTCGGGGCACACGCCGTATCGGGAAAAGTTTTCTGAATTTCTATTGTTCTTAAAACAGTTTTTCTTGAGTTTTTAAAATCAATTAACGTGTTGTATACTTGATGACTTCAGAAATTACAAAAGGGGTTGTAATCTGGTATAGGTTGTTTATAACTCTGTTTATGTAGGTTCTCGAAACTATCGAAGAATCGACAAAATTTTGCCTTCCAAAACTAGGTTACAGAATAGTTCCGGTATGCTATTTTTGCAAGTTTTTCTTGATCTTTCAAGAATCTATCCCAGTAATTTATGACAGAACTAATCAATATGTTTGAAAGGCCATGGATGTGGTTAACTAGACTCTTCGTACAAAGTTACGGATCGAACTTTCGTTAATCGAGGAGGGAGAAAACCTAGTGCGAACACGGGTACCTGGAAACTGCTTGTCAGGATCGAACAGGGCCTCCCCCGTTTCGGGAAGTTCGTCGTCGATGCAGCGACGACTCCGGCATGGCTCCGGTGAGGTGAGGCAGCGATGACACGCAGGGCTAGGGGCACGTTGGGGTAATATTGGGTTGGAACACGAGGAAGGTTTTATGTGTTTCTGTAGAAAGCCTCCTCGAATACTCGGGTTGTTTATATACATGTAATCTACCAATTTTTGGATGAATTCCTTGCCAAATTTGATTCGAATTTGAAAGGGGATCTGGTGTAATCCAATCGAGACTAGGATTAAGGTTTCATAGACGAAAATTTGGGATCTAGTGTAATCCCATCGAGACTAGGATTAAGGTCTCAATCCACGTAGAATCATACGAAAGGCGAACCAAATGCACTATGGTTGATCAGACTACAATACACCAGTTCTGATAAGACAATATATCCGTGGGCGCCCACAATAAAACATATGTCCTGAACAAGCTCGATGAGAGAAAAAGCTCGTAAAACTAGGCTATAATAGCAACATTAGTCAAGGTAGTCCAATTATAAATATGCGAGATAATGATGAAAGAAAATATAAATAGCTTAAGCTACTTAAGAATCTAAGTCGTGTCCGGTATTCGTGCCTATACAGTCGTCCTACTGTCTTCTTGTCTAAGGCCTTGGTTAAAGTCAAGGAAGTTAGGTTGTGAGGCTTGCTTCCTACCCAACTTATAGGAGTTGAACTAGTAGTGTGATTGAATGGTGGAACATGACGACCTAGTACGCACGATAGAGGGATAAAGGTTTACGAAAGAATATTTCAAGCAAGAAGCAATAAAGTAGACATTCGGGAGTTTGAAATGAAGGCGAGATAGAATGTCAGATATGTGGATGAGATCCTAAATTTTTAATCCTATACGCAGGCTTGCTTGGTACGGTAAAGTAACCAAACAATTTATCTTGACCTGCATGGGCCACCACAAAAACATGTAACGCCCCAGTTTTGAAATACGTAGGACTAGGAGCGTAGCATGCCAGCTGCATATATATGAAATATACTCCAATATATGGAAATCTCGAATATACACATAAGATGTATTGTGAATAATAATAACAGACAATCACAGGTAAAAGCTACATCTCTTCCACAGTAAATATAAAGAAAATGGTAACTCACAAATCAAAGTAAATGTCAAATATAGCTGTTGACCGGGCGGAGACAAATCCACTACCGGCACTAGAATAAACTGAAAGGAAATAAAGTCCAACCTCTAGATAAATAGAATAGGAAATGATGACCAAATAGGCTCCTCGACCCAATAGGGACAGTTGTGATCAGAAGGTACAACTCGCTCGAGCGTGAAGGATGAGTCTACACCGGAGCTATACACCTGCGGAAAGTCCTACACACCTATACCAGGAGAGATCACCAGGTCCTCAGAGGGACGTAACAAGATAAAAAAAGAACATGCCACATAAACTGAATAAATACTGCTCAATAAGAATAAGTAAGATCAGATCAGAACATGGTCCAATACACACCTATTGAACTAGCTTACCATCCCCCAACCAAACAAGGACAGGAGATGGTAAACTAATTCACGGTGACGTATTTTTCCATGCTGTGAATCCAATATGGTATCCGAACCCCAACAAGGTTCATACCTTCTCATCAAAGTAGTAAGTCATACCTACAACCAAACAAGGACAAGATGTGACGAACTATTTCACGACAAGTTATTGTTCCTAGCCACGGTCAGATACAAGTACCCAAACCAAAAGTACTCATACCTAACGGATAAGGTAGCCTAACCGTTCTAAGTGAAATATAGTTAAGAACAATCCTTCCTACACGTGGGCCCTGGCTAAATAGGATTGGCATAGTCCCCCCTTGGACACCAGAGGCCCAATCAGTAAGAGCATAACGTTCCGCAGAACGTCAGTGGCCGTCACTAATCATGGGTAATCTGATCCGCGTCTCCGGCGGAGCTCACGGGTTACAAAAAGGAAAGTGCATCGAAGCCCATACGCTAAGAAATTGTCCTCCCCGTCTAATGCCTACTATGTTGTATCCACAACACAAAACCTCTATTAACTGCTAAGTCAAACTAACATGCAACCTCTATTAGCGGTTAATCCTATCGCACGGCTTATATGTACCGGTGGCCAGTCGATCACGCATGTTCGAGTACTATATGTGACTCACAACTTCGTGGTACAAATGTGTCAAGGCCTATGGATGTAACACACACAGGGTGGTCCCTTAACTCTAAGTTTAATGTGTAAGAAAGTAATACATAGCAGGAAATATAACTGAACAGTAAGTTCTAACAAGTTGTGCCATGTATCATAGTTTATTTTGCATAAAGAAAATAATAAATAATGCATGAAATATGAGCTAAAATAAATAAACAGCTGGTGGCAAGGTATCCTGCCTGGAGGTAGTGTGCAGAATGGCGACTCCTGGTAACTCAAATCGTCAGAATAGGGAAGCACTGAAAGCCAACTTTTACGAACGACCTCGGATGCTGAAATAAACATCACGAACAAATTTAGCATAAAAGAAATACCTAGGAAATACCTGTCCAAAAGTCTAATTCTGGAACAGGAGCAAAATCGTAATTTTGGGTCAAAACGATGTCCGCCGTTGGACCCGTTTTGCACCGAAACGCGTGCCAGAACCTACGATCTTTAAAGTCGTCAAACTATATGTCTACGGATCCGGTTTGAGGAGACTAACCGAGCCGTATGTCCAAAATTGGATTCCGGCGGGCCGTGCATAAAATTGCCCATTAGAGAGGGTCGCAGGCCCGCCAATTTGGCGTTCTGGCTTGACCTTCTCAGAATTGGACCAAACTTGGCATACAAGACCAAAAAAACGATACGGTCTTGATGACGCAAGTTTTCATCTTGATACGGCAAACGTGCACAAAGTTATGGTCAAGTTTCCAAAACGTCGATACGGGGGTATCTCGACGGATACACACTGATTTTATCGCGCAAGCACAACGAAATCGAGTTCTGTTAGTTCCCACACGTCGATAACTTCCATACGCGCCTTTTGATGCATATAGTGCGTGACCACGTTGCCCGGTTTGTCGGGGCGCACGCCGTATCGGTCGGTCTTATTGAAATTTCATTGTTTTAAAAATCAACTTCCTCTCAACTTTGAAATCGCGATTCTTTGCATACAGGGATCGAAAAAACTGAAAGAACGGAATTGAAGTTCTATATGTTGGCTAAATTGTTGTTCAGAAAAAGTTCCAAAACTTTTTCTAGGTTGGTCGAAAATCATCTCAAAACATGGGTACTCGAAGTTTGGTTACGCAAAATTGAAGAAAAATACTAGCAAAGTTGGGTACCTGGCGGTGTACAAAGCAGAGCACTGCTCTGTTTCTCGAGTTTTCCGATGATCGCCGGTGGTGGGGCGGGCGTCGGTTCTGCGCAGGCGACTCAGGAAGTTGGAGGAGTTCAGCGAGTCTCACGAAATCTTCGAACTCGATTCTTCTACATAGGCGATTTCGGCTGAGAAGGAAACGAAGTTATTTTTTTTTCTTTTTGCCGTCGGTTTCATTGAGTCCCCTTTTTAAATCCGAATTGGATTTAACTCAATTTGGGTTAATCACAAGAGATTTGAGTTTAGGATTGGATTAAATAAAAAATTTGGAAGATTTGTTTAAGATTTGATTCCCTCAATATCCCTTGCAGTTCGCAGAAAGGAAACTGAGGGGTGCTCGGGATCAAAGAAGCACATGGGGTGGGTTGGGCCTTTAGAAGCAGCATGGGGTCAGGATCGAACAGTAACCGTGGTATTAATATTATTATTAATATTATTTTTTTATACTGAAAACTCAATATTAATATATATATGTATATATATACAATCTTAGTAACATGTATATCATACATGCTCCTTTAGTCAAAATAAAATTTTTGTAAAATTTTAGGAGAAAAGAAAAATAAAATTATTTTCTAAAATATTTTTAATAAAGACTTTTTTTTACCAAATTACCTATAGTGTAGCCACTACTGCTACTTTTAATATTAAAATAATTTTAGTAGTTAAATTCAAGGCTATTTATTATTTATGACAAATACGTAAAATTTAAAATAATAAAAATTCCTTAAAATACAAGAATAATTCTAATATACTGGCCCAAATGTTTGTATAAATATTTACCTGCTATTGCCATAGCAATACTAATAAATACCTTCTTAAATCAATTACAAATAATATAAATTTCGTACTTTAAAATACCCATAATAACATTGATATTACTAATAATAATAAAAGATAAAGTAATTCCAAACTAAATATTTAATTAATAGATATTTTTAAAAAAATCCTTCGAAATTTTAGGGGATTACAGTTTGACTTAGCGGTTAATAGAGGTTTGTGTTGTGGATACAACATAGTAGGCATTGGACGGAAAGGACAATACCTTAGCTTATGGGCTACTATGCACTTTACCTTTTGTAACCCGTGAGCTCCGCCGGAGACGCGGGTGAGATTACCCATGATTATTGACGGCCACTGGCGTTCTGCGGAACGTTATGCTCTTATTGATTGGGCCTCTAGTGCCCCAAGGGGGACCATGACGATCCTATTTTAGCCAGGGTCCATGCGTTGGAGGATGTTCTTAAAATTGCATACACTTAGACTGGTTAGGCTACCTTATCCGTTAGGTATGAGTACTCTTGGTTTGGATACTTTTATCTGACCGTGGCCAGTAACTATAACTTGTGGTGGACTAGTTTGCCACATCTTGTCCTTGTTTGGTTGTAGGTGTAGCTCACTGCTCCGATGAGAAGGTATTGAACCTTGTTGGGGTCCGGATACCATATTGGATTCGTGACATGGAAAGATACTTCATCGTGGATTAGTATGCCATCTTCTGTCCTTGTTTGGTTGGAGGGATGGTACGCTAATCCAAATAGTGAGGTATTGGACCATCACTACAAGAAAAAGCATCTTTTATGGCAACGACTTACGGCAAAATAAAATGTTGCCATATAATATAGTCATAATACGGCAATATTAAAATTGCCCCAGTAGACAAGATCCTTTATGGCAACAATTAATATTGCCTATAATTGTCAAATCTTATATGGCAACAAAAATGGATGCCATATTTGATGGGGTCGTTTATGGCAATAATAACACATGCCATATTTGATTGGGATATATTATGGCAAGTTATATTTTGCCATAATATATTACGCTTAAATATGGCAATATTTTATATTGTCGTAAAATAATTAGTTTATGGGTTGCCATAAAATAAATAATATATTTCAATTTTATGTCAATTTTTTATTTATATAATAAATTTATGCATATAAATATAATTAAGAATTATTTGTCTATTTATGGCAACTTATGTGGGGTTTAATGGGTTAAAATTTATTTGTATATTCAGGAAAACTTATATGGAAATATAAAATAGGTTTTATTGGTTGTGTCTATACATAAGGCCAAAAGACCGGGAACGAAATATTTTCCTCCTTTCTTCTTTTGCTAAATCTCAAATCCCTATTCTCTCTCAAATCTCTTTATTTTGCTCGGGTTCTATTCCGCTCCTTCAACCTCTCTCTTTCTCTCTGCTCCTTCAACCTCTCTCTTCCGCTCCTTCAACCTAGGTATTTTTAAACTCTATTTCTATCTTGTTTCTTTGATTTCTAGATTTTTTAGGAGCGACACAATTTAGGATTTTGGGTTTTGTAGGTACTCGACCGCCTCTACCACCACCGAGTCCGAGTGTTCGACAACTGATCAGTATGGTTCATTTGAATTATTATTTTATTTTGTGTTCTAATGATGGATAAGGAGAAGTTAGGGTTAATAAATGCTTTTGATTTAATGTGTCTGTGCTTTGTTTTGTAAAAGTGTTTGATTAAATGTGTCTGTGCATTTTGTCTGTATTGACTCACAATTTCGAGAACTGGAACAGAGTCAGATTTTAAAAAGTATGGAGAACGTTATGTTAGTAGTCATTACTAGATTATAGACATCCTTGCAACACATTGTACCATAATCATCACTAATGGTATCCTCTGGTTTCATTTGACAATATCTGGTTCATTATTTTACTGTTTCGTGAGTAGTTGATGTGCGACACTCATCCATCCATGTATATTGCACTTTTATTAAATTTGGGAAGACTTCACTTCTTCCAATTTGTTGCTATGTTGATGCATCCAATATATGTGTTCTGCCATGAGTGGCTTGGTTTTTATAGTATCCTTGATAGAGTTTTTAGTATCTGCTGATTCAACATAGTTCAAAATTGTTCATTAACATATAGCCAATCGTTTGCACCAAGCAGTAAGAGTAGTTATAGTATGAATGTCATACAAAATTGTAGCTGGTTCTAGTTAATTTCTTTCCATATCCATAATTAGCACAACTAATTAAAGTTACTGCATAGTTTATGGCGTTTCAAGCTTATTACTGTTTTGAGTTGGCTAAATGTTGTTATTTCAAATCAAATACCATGATTGAGTCGTAAACCTTTACCAACTTTGCGACAAGTATAGACAGTAAATTATCATAGTATCTATCAAATTGACTACTAAGTATGATAAAATATTGCCACTATGCTGCTTCTCCACATGCTATTGTAGGTTTTTTCCAACCATATATTTTAGTTTATGTTGCTTACTTACAAAGCTGCATTTCTTATTGGATGGCTATTTAAAAATTGTAACTTCAATGATCCAATTTATAATTGGGTTATTTTTTTTGTCAAATGTTTATTTTTCAGTCAAGAGCATTTTTATTGGGCTATCTAAAAACTGTAACTTTAGTTGCAAGACTCTATTTCTGTGATGTCATTGGTAATTGATTTTATAAATTTGTCTCATTCTCTATTATTTTATAAGTTTGTCTTCTCCTTTATATATTTATCTACTTTTTTTTATCACTAAATCTTTTTTATTTTTCAAATGTGCTTTATTTAGTACAGAATGGACAAGAATTGGATTCAGTTTCGTAGAGGAACGGTGGAATATGACAGGGGAATGTTAAAATTTCTTGATGATGCATTTTCATGCCCATGGGTAATAGATAAGATTAAATGTCCTTGTCGAAAATGTAACAATGGGTATGAGCATACAAGGAAGATGGTTGAACTACATTTGTGAAAAAATGGTTTTGAGACAACATACACTCGTTGGATATATCATGGAGAGGAATTTCCAGATTCTGGGGGGGAACAAGAAGAGTTGGAAGATGAAATAATGCAAGAACAATGTGATGATGTGATTACTTACCGCATGCTGAATGACATATACATGGGACATAATTTCGAAATAGGAGGCAACGAAGACTTACATACACAAGTTAGAGAGGAACCAAATGAAAAAGCTAGAAGGTTTTACAGATTGTTGAAAGATGCTGATGAAATGCTTTACCCAGGATGTAAAGAGTCTAAGTTGTCATTTATCGTTAACTTATTTCAGATAAAGTGTCTTAATGGGTGGAGCAACAGATCAATGGATCAGTTACTTACGTATATAAAGAAGATATGTCCAAAAGAGACCAAGGCTCCTGATTCCTTTTATGAGGCACGAAAGACAATCAAGGATCTTGGTCTTGATTATGAAAAAATTGATGCTTGCGTCAATGATTGCATATTGTACGGTAAGGACTATTCTGACTTCAGTGAGTGCCCAACTTGTGGTGAGCCAAGATGGAAAGAAAGTAATATTGATAAAGAGTTTGGTGGATTAGACAAAAGAAAGAGAGTTGCGAGAAAGATTTTACGGTATTTTCCTTTAACACCAAGGTTGCAAAGGTTGTTTATATCTGAAAAAACTGCTTCTTCCATGCGTTGGCATAAGGAAGAACGTGTGGATGATGATGTTTTGAGACATCCGGCTGATTCTATGGCATGGAAATCTTTTGATAAGAACCACGTAGATTTCTCTCTAGAGGCTCGTAATGTAAGGCTTGGATTAGCAACTGATGGATTCAATCCCTTTGGAAATATGAGTACAACGTATAGTACATGGCCGATTGTACTAGTTCCATATAATTTGCCACCATGGTTGTGTATGAAGCAATCTTACTTTATTATTTCATCAATTTTGTCGGACCCTAAAAGTCCAAGAAATGATATTGATGTGTATATGCGTCCGCTTATTGATGAGTTGAAAGAATTATGGGAGGTTGGTGATAATACTTATCATGCGTCATTGAAATCTAATTTTCAAATGCGTGCAGCATTAATGAGGACAATCAGTGACTTTCCTGCATATGGATCAGTCTCTGGTTGGAGTACAAAAGGAAAATTAGCTTGTCCTTCTTGTCATAACAACACAAGTTCTTTTTGGTTGAAGTATGGTGGTAAACATTGTTACATGGATCATCTTCGTTTTTTACCAATTAATCACTCCTTAAGAAGAAGCAAGAGGTTTATTGGTAACAAGCATGAGAATAGGCTCCCTCCTAAAGCTCCATCTGGAGATTGGATAATTGGTCAATTCGACAAATTTGATCAAGTTGTTTTTGGAAAAGCTAATCGGAAAAGAAAACGAGAGGGCAATAATGTTGGAAATTAGAAAAAAAAAGAGCATTTTGTTTGAGCTTCCTTATTGGAAAAGTCATATGTTAAGACACAATTTGGATGTGATGCACATCGAGAAAAACATTTGTGATAATGTTTTGGGAACTTTGATGGGCCTTGAAGGCAAGACAAAAGATACGCTAAAGTCTCGTCTCGATCTTCAAAATTTAGGCATAATGAAAGAACTTCATCCACGTTGTGTGGGTGATAAATATATACTGCCTCCTACACGTTACACTTTCTCTAAGGATGAAAAGAGGATTTTGTGTAAGTTCTTGAAAGATGTGAAATTTCCTGATGGCTATGCATCAAATTTATCTCGTTGTATAAATGTAAATGAGGGCAAAATTAGTGGGTTGAAGAGTCATGAATCTCTCGTTCTTTTTGAAAGACTTCTTCCTCTTGCATTACGAGGACTTCTTCCAAAGGATATTTGCACACCTTTAATTAACTTGAGTATGTTTTTTTGGAGAGTTATGTTCTAAAATTGTTGACACAAAATGCTTTGATCGACTTCATATCGAAGTTGTAGAATCCCTCTGCAAGTTAGAAAGGATTGTTTCTTCTTCATTCTTTGATGTAATGGTACATTTACCAGTTCATCTAGTTAATGAGGTGATACTTGCTGGACCTGTGCAATACCGATGGATGTATCCAATTGAAAGGTTGGTATTATTTTATAAATTCAAATGTTATATTAGAGAGTATATTACTATTTAAATAAAGTTATAAATGATTATAATTCATGTATGTAGGTATTTACGTACGCTAAAAGGATACGTGAGAAATAAAGCACGTCCAGGAGGATCAATGGCTCAGGGATATTTAGTGCAAGAATGCATGACATTTTGTTTAAGATATTTGCATGATGTAGGCAATGGGTTGGGCAAAATAGACCGAAATCCAGATGGTGAACAAGGTCAGACATCTTCTCATTTTTTAATTTTCTCACACAAAGGCAAGCCTTTGGGTGTTGATAAGTATGAGGAAATTTCAATGTTTGAGAGATATCAAGCTCATTTATATGTTGCAAAATTGTGATGAGGTTCGGCCATGGATTAGGTAACTTTTATTCTTAAAATAAGCTCATAGTTTATTAAGTTTAGCAATGTGTCCTATATCAAATATTAAAGGAACTTATATCATGCTAACTTTGTAGTGAACACATGGAGGAACTAAAGAATGAAAGTTCAAATAATATTGAACGAAGACATAATAAGCACTTTATGTTTGTGGTTCAAAGTACGTGTAAGTATGTAAATCCCATGTTCTATTGACTTATTCTAGATGGCTACATTATATATAGTATTAATTATTGTGGTAATTAATGATCATGTAGGTATCAAAATTGTACAAAGAGGCCGATGAAAGGGTCTCAGAAGAACTATATTCACTGTCTCAAGGTCCTGATAGAAGGGTACACTTTTATAGGAGCTACTATACTAATGGATCTAGATTTCGAACAAAAGATAGTGAAAGGTTATTGAAGACCCAAAATAGTGGTATTGTAGTAAGAGGTGATGAGTTGACTGGGAATGTGGACTACCATGGCGTAATCAATCATATTATTATGTTAGAATACACAGGAGGATACTCTGTTGTGCTATTTAAATGTGATTGGTTTGAGGTTCCTAGTTATGGAAAGAATCAAACGAAAGGCTATAAGAAGGATGAATTTGGTTTCGTGAGCCTTAACTTTTCACGTTTATAATACGCTAATGAGCCTTTTGTCCTAGCATCTCAAGTTGAACAAGTATACTATGTGGAGGATTACAAGAACAAAAATTGGCGTACTGTTTTGAGAGCGAAACCAAGAAACATATATGATGTCTTCGGTAAAGATGATGAAAATGATGAAGTGGAAATGGAAAATGAAGATGAGCCGTACCAACTAATGAGTTGGGAGATATTAATGTATCTCGACTTGAAGAGAGAGTTAATTTTGAAGATAATGTGCCAAGATTGGCACGAGCGAAAGAAGAAGAATGTATCATTGATGTGAACAGTAATATGGAGCATATCCTGGAAGAAGACATGGAAGTTGAGAGTTCAGATTTTGGTAATAATGGAAGCAGTACCGATGATGATTCAGATACTGACACATTCAAAAATGAAGAAGATGATCGACTATAGGAGTTTCCACTTTATAGTGGTGAGTTGTTTCATGCTTACAATTGAATCTTTTATCATGCATTCAGTCCTTGTAAAACTGTGGTTCTTTTATCTGTTGAATATATTCGTTATTGTATTATTTCTACTGACATTAGACTTGATGATGGTCATTATTTGAAAAATATCTTTCAAGACCCAACCTGAGCTGTAGAAAAATGTCTTCCAATTTCTAATAAGATTTCGATAAAATGGGATGTACTATAACTCGATTCAGTTATCGTGCAAAGCCTTTATCAGATAGAAGCCTTCATTTGTTGTTTTTCAGAGAAAATAAACACGGACAACACACTACCATACCTTAACCCTCCTTTATCCTTCTACTGATACAAACTGTATCCAAAACTAACTTGTTTTTTCCAACTGTTAACAGTTAACTTTATATCATTTATTTCCTTTGACTTCACAAAATCCCCTACTATTGTTTAGTCCAACATCACTTCCCTTCACCTGAACACTAGGGGCAGGCCCTGTCCAATGCACTGTTACACCCTCCCACATTCCTACTACTACTGCTATTTCAAACAGCACATTGTTGTTGCTACATATGTCTGCCATAGAAGGAAGTACATGTGCTCAGGTCTTCCCTGAACTTCACTCGAGCCCCCAAGATCCTATCAAGTCCCAACCCCCAGCATGGAGTGCCATAGGCTCCCAATACTTGCACTGAAACAGTGCAATGGCACTGTCCCAATACCAGATCAAATCTGGATTTGCTCACCCCCTCATGCATCCTTTCACTGATTCACATTAGGTATCCTAATGTATACCGACACACTAAATTCCTGTATCAACCTCTCTTCTAATCCCAGCTGGACTGAGCAACCCCATCAGTCCTTGGACTGATCAACTAACCCCGATACAAGATCAGTCCAAGGGACTGATACTCAATTTTCCAAAGTTTTCTGGTGCATTCCTTCATTGGACTGGACCAAGTCAGTTCAAGGGGACTGACCTACAGACCTAACTCAGTCCCTAAAGACTGATCTTATATCTGTCTAAAGACTGAAACTCTAAGAAATCCATACTCACTTCTAAAACCATCTCAAATGTACCCAAGGTACCACACTCACACTCACATTTATATCCATATTAGATATACATAAATCCTATCCTAAGCTAAACTCTAATACAATGTCTTCACCATTTTTCCCAAATATCCTTCATATCAGTCTTGTACTGATACTCTTATACCCCTTACCTGATACCCCTTCATTTAGTCTAAGTGACTGATCACTCTTCAGTCCCCAAGCTCTCTCTTGTACAGTCCATCAAATTGGACTAAATTTCCATCCCCTTATCCAATGTACTGAACTTCAACCATGAATTGCTTACCATATCAGTTTTGACAACTGATATCTAATCCAGTTTTAGACCAATCAGTCTTGTGGACCGATCAATCTCCTTTCAGTCCTATTGGACTGAGCAACTCACCATCTCCTTACTACCATTTTCCCTCCTTACACTCACATTGCTATTAGTCCTTCACACTCTAATTCCCCTATTCAAACTTTGGTTCAGTGATCCCCCTCATTATAATCAGTTTACTGATACTGAAATCAAGCCCCTACTATTGCCTAGGCCAACATCACTTCCCTATACCTGAACACTAGGGGCAGGCCCTGTCCAATGCACTGTTACACCCTCCCATATTCCTACTACTACTGCTATTTCAAACAGCACATTGCTGCTGCTACATGTCTGCCATAGCAGGAAGTACATGTGCTCAGGTGCTATTAAATAATTTTATTTTGCTTCATTACTTGCTTGGGTAGAAATGCCATTAATTAGTCTGTTTAAAAGATATTTGGTACCTGTCTCGGTGTTTTATTATCTTTCTTTCACTTTGATATCTTAGTAATAGCTTTTTCATATTTACTGCTTAGATATGTGCTCTCATTTCTATATTTAATTTAGTAATGGTCTGTAGCAAGAAATATTTGGGACCTAAAGCAAACGCCAGCATGTAAATCTTCTCTAAAATGTAGGTTAAAGTGAAAATGCTCTGCCTCTCATGAAGAAATTATTTTCTTTATACTTCCGGTAAAAGCAGAAAATGATATCAAATAGAAAGAAGTAAGTAGTAAGCAGTGACAAGGGATTCAAGTAACTGGGGCTGGGTACAGGTTACTTTGTGTTAGGAAGAACAAAGCATACGATGTGTCCCTAAATGGATGCAACGATCAAATATCTGCTGTATTCAGTAGATGGGGCAAACCGAGCATGGCAATGTGGGGGTACAGTTTAGTACCGCTTGAGTGTGTGTGAGTTTAACTACGATTTAGTTCTAAGAAAACTGTATGAACATGTGTATCTGCAACAACGAGAGGATGCTGCAATCCAAGAAATTACCTTAGTAGTAGGTAACAAGCAGGCCTGATTACAGTATACAGTTCCTATAGGTGATGTTTAGATTTGTAATTTTAATGAGAATCTTAATACATGAACATGTGAGGTATTTGTGGATGAGTAACCATAAGTCAAGCTTTGAGCACATAAATGAGACTTCAAACAAAACATAGAAGTCCAGTATAGGGATGTATCAGTGGTAAGTGTGTCAAGGGAAGAAGATCTGAAATATAGGATTGGGTGGACACTTCATGCTAGATGCTTGAAGTATCAAGGAGGGAATTTCCTAAATGAGTATACACTAGTGTAATCAACCACAGAGGAGAAAATTCTCCATAGGCCATGTATCCGGGAATGTGAGTATTTGTTGAATGTTAGAAAATAGCAGGTATGCACAGCCTGGAAACAAATTGGGCCAACAGTAGTCACATAAGGCCAGGTAAAATATAATACTCACTAAGAATTGAGACATCAATATCTGAATAGAAAGACGCAACCAACCTTCATCTACTGTAGAATAGGATGCCCACATCTCTGCATCAGTTATATCCCAAGCCCTAGGACCAATACATATATAGCTAGGCAAGTACCAAGCCCGGTAGAACGTTGTATCATTCGACCCTAGTACCAAGCTTAGTACATGACACGCCATCAGGGAGAAATGAACACTAGTGTCAATTCTGAAACATAGGTGTCCTAGTAAGGAATACATTGGTACTTAGACAATTGAGTGTGGCCATATAAAACACCTTTCCTAACCTTCACTCGAGCCCCCAAGATCCTATCAAGTCCCAACCCCCCGAATGGAGTGCTATAGGCTCCCAATACTTGCACTGAAACAGTACAATGGCACTATCCCAATACCAGATCAAATCTGGATTTGCTCACCCCCTCATACATCCTTTCACTGATTAACACTTGGTATCCTAATGTATACTGACACACTAAATCCCTGTATCAACCTCTCTTCTAATCCCTGCTGGACTGAGCAACCCCATCAGTCCTTGGACAGATCAACTAACCCCCATACAAGATCAGTCCAAGGGACTGATAATTTCCTAAAGTTTCCTGGTGCAGTCCATCATTCATTGGACTGGACCAAGTTAGTTTAAGGGGACTGACATGCAGACCTAACTCAGTCCCTAAAGACTGATCTCACATATGTCTAAAGACTGAAACTCTCAGAAATCCATACTCACTTCTAAAACCATCTCAAATGTATCCTAAGATACCACACTCACACTTATATCCATATTAGATATATATAAATCCTATCCTAAGTTAAACTCTAATACAATGTCTTCACCATTTTTCCCAAATACCCTTCGTATCAGTCTTGTACTGATACTCTTATACCCCTTACCTGATACCCCTTCATTCAGTCTAAGTGACTGATCACTCTTCAGTCCCCAAGCTCTCTCTCTTGTTTAGTCCATCAAATTGGACTAAATCTCCATCCCCTTATCTACTGTACTGAACTTCACCCATGAATTTCTCACCATATCAGTTTTGACAGCTGATATCTAATTCAGTTTTAGACCAATCAGTCTTGTGGACTGATCAATCTTCTTTCGGTCCTATTGGACTGAGCAACTCACCATCTCCTCACTACTATTTCCTCTCCTTACACTCACATTGCTATTGGTCTTTAAAGATGATCTCTACACTAGCAATGATTATTGCATTTGCTTTATCTTTGTTGATGTTTCTACTTGTCCTTGTTAGATAACTCTTGAGTTTCTTGGCATTTTATGTAGAGAATTAGTGAACTTGCCTATTCTTATTGCTTGTTATGCTAGCATTGTTACTCTTTTTAGAACATTTGATAAATGTGTGCATTTATAATTTTGGCTTGTAGGCAGGCTTTTATATATACCTTTTTAGGACATGGTTTCGAATCAACAATCGGAGCAAAATATTACACCTAATGAAGAAACTCGAACATGTATTTTTTTTATAAAACATGACTTACTATATGATACGTTTGATTATAATGATTGACTAACATTTAAATTCTTTGAAGTTAATGTTGGAACTAAAAAATGGGTTCGAGGAAAGTCAAGAGGTATAAGGCTAGCAAATGTACGACGTGCTACTGAAAACCGAAAGCTGCCAGTTAATATACCAATTGAAGCAGGAGTCCCAGTATGTAAAAATGCTGCAATGTTTGCATCTGAGTTAAGTTATGTTGTCAAGCATAACGCTCCACTAGGTAAGACTGATAGCTTTCCACAAGGTGTGACTAAATGGAAGGAGATAGATAATGAGGTCAAGGACAAAATATACAAATGCATGCAGGTATAGAATTCAATTCAAATGTATTAATTATTTTCAATTTCTTTTATTTTTTTTGTGTTACTGATAATAATTATATTTATAGTCGAAATTTGAATTTGATGATATTCCTGAGAGGAAGGCTTGTGTTCTTAAACAAGCAAACAAGATGTATAGAGAATGGCATTATTTGCTATACCATAAATACTACCTACCATATGAGACCGATGCAGATAGACTTCTATATGCCCCTGAAGGTGTGAGTACAACAGATTGGAAAACACTAGTAACATATTTTGGAAGTGACAATTACAAGATAAAATTATATAAAGAATTATATATTAGTTTTATTTGTATATAGAATAAAAGATAAATTCTTTTGTAAAATAGAAAATCTCAGAGAAGAACAAAAAAAGTCGAGAACATGAAGGAGTAACACAAGTAACAGGACGCAAGTCATTTCAGTCCATTATATATGCTGCAGCGAGTTCATTCATATGTTATAAATTATATATGTATATATATTTATTTTGCGATACTAAGTGTTCTTCTATTGCCAGCGGAATCCCGAAACGGGAGAGAAGCCCGATGGACCAGAATTATGGCGAATGACTCATCAAAGACCAAATGGGACATGGGCTGATGAGAGATCAAAAAATATTCATGTGATAATTGCCACTATCTATTTATTTTAATCTCATGTATTGTTTGTTATATACTAATCCATTTAATTCTTAACATGTAGGATGAAATGGTTGATTTGCTTAGTCAGCCACAACCATCAGCTTTCAGAGAAACCCTTGAGCATCTTACTCCAAGTGAAGCTTTTAGGCGAGTTGTTGGTCAAAGGTCAGGCCTGCTAAAGGCTATGGTTGTGGTCCGAAGGGGGCTACCACTGGAACAAAGAGAAGCTTTAAAGAGCGTGAGGAACAACTCACTAGAGAACGTGATGAGCTTATGCGTAGGGTGGCTCACATAGAAGATATATTTGATGCTCGTGTTGATGCTTGGGTGCAGGCTGCTGTCCAGGAAATCATGAAAAAATTCTCTGGATCACCTATAGTTTCTGAGGAATCCACTTCGAATGTATGTTTAAATTTCTGAAGTTAGTTAAATAAATATTATCTATCATGAATGATATATACTATTTAATAGTTTAAATTTAGTTAATTTTTTCTTCTAATTTTTATTATGCAGGTTAATTTATAAAAAGTTTTTTGATGCTATATATGAAGACATAAAGGTATTCTCCACTACTCTCGTATGTTATCGGTTTGTTTATTGCACATTTTTCACCTATTTTTGTTAAATTCTTCATATACTATTGTATCTCTTAGGCCGTCAGACGGGCATGGCCACATTTTGGTGCCCTGTCTAATTTTTTTCCTTCTCGATCTTATTTCATACCTTAAGGGACCTAACCTCATTCATAAAAGTTGAAGGAAAAAGGGCATCACCCCTATCAGTACAGAGTGGAGGGGGATGTTATTCACTATTTTATGTCTTTTTCTTATCCCTGTACATAATAAGTGGTGGGAGCATTAGTACATAATAAGTGGTGTGAGCAATATTTTATGAATATTTTGTTGTTTATAAACTAATTTCATTGTTTATCCATACCAGGTTACACAAAGATTGTCGAGCTATCAATTGGCATGCCACAATTTTCATTGGAATCTTTTTAGACTTGTTAATATGGAGGTAGCAAGGAGGCAACAACTTTAATTTTAAGTTGGGAGTGTCAAGTGCCTATTTTAATTTTGAACCTTATATAGGAATTGTGTGTCAAGTGCCTATTTGAATTTTGAACCTCGTATAAAAGAGGAATTGTGTTTCAGAACGTTGAATATGATAAATGTGGATTCTTCATTCTTGTTGAAGTTGGTTTTATGTAATTTGAATGATGTAGTAATGAAACAACCAATTAATTTAGAGTGAATTTTAATCTGAAGTTTACAAATTAGATTCTTATGTTCATTCAATTTTTGGTTAATGATCTATTTAAAATTTGGCAATTGAAATTTAGGTGATATTTCAAATATGTGGCATCTATTAATTGTCACATTTTGTCAATCAAGGCAATAAATAGTCAAAAATAATTTGTCAAATACGGCAATAGGCAGACGCCTCATGTTCTCAAACATGGCAACAAAGAGGTGCCTTGCATACTCAATTGTGGCAACAAAGAATTTCCATATGGAATTACAATTACGACAATAATATAATGCCATATAAGGCTGCTAGTTTACGGCAACAAAATATTGCCATTAAAGCAAATAAAATATTCGGCAACATAATCTTGCCATTTATCGATTTATAATATACGACAATAATATATTGCCATATATTGTTCGAAATTACGGCAACTAAACAGTGCCATTAATAATAATTTTCAGAGGCAACAAAAAGATTTCTTATAAGGCAACATTTAATTGCCGTAAATTAGTTACTTTATACGGCAATAACTTAAAGATGCCGTAAATAAGCAATACTGACACAACCTTTTACGGCACAGTACGACAACGTCAAATTGTTGCCGTATATGTGTTTATGTAGCAACATTTGGTTTATTAACGGCATTTTAAGGTTGCCGTATAATGGATTATTTCTAGTAGTGCATGTTATGATCCGATCTTACTTATTATTATTGAGCAGTTATATTCAGTTTATATGGCATGATATTGTGTATCTTGTTACGTCTCTCTAAGGACCTGGTAATCTCTCCAGGTGTGTGCTCTTAACTTTTGCAGGTGTTCAAGCCATGGCCATGATCATCTCTATTTTTTCGAGGATGATTGCACATTGATCGTCTTCGCTTCGCTCGCCAAACTCCTTCTTTTGTTATGTATTTCTTTTCATAGTTGGTAGTGGATTTGTCTCCGCCCAACTACATGTACCAATGACAATTCATAGTTGATTATATGATATCTTTTATTCTTTTATTTTGTGGATAGGATTAGATTACTCTTGGTTTACTGCATTTTATAGCTTATGTATACATACGAGGTGTCCATATATTAGAGTATACTTCGTATGTATGCAGCTGGCATGTCTACGTACTTAGTCCTAAGTATTTTGGGACAGGGCGTTATACTAATATCATAAAACTTTATAGTAAAATTGTAAAGACATAATATCAGAGTGCCCTCAAGCCTATCTTACCTGCTGTGTCTTCAACCAGCTGGCGCTTGAGACCTTTGGTGAACGGATCTGCCAGATTCTCCTGACTCCGAACATCCACTACGATAATGACTCCTCTTTTATTAAGATCATTTACCGTCCTGTGACTTACACGCACATTCCTCTTCTTGCCATTGAAGAGGTCATTCGATGCCACCACTGCAGTTGCCTGGTTGTCGTAGTATATCGGTACCGTCGGTATCTATGCACCAACTATTGGAATACATGAGCTCCCGAAGCTATTTGGCTTCATCCGCTGCTGCTACCAGTGCATAGAACTCATATTCCATAGAAGAGTCAGACAACATAGTCTACTTCTTTGACTTCTACGATATAGCAGCTCCATCCATGGAGAAAATATATCATCCTGTGGACCTCTCACTCTCTACTTTTTAGCACCAGCTTGTATCGTTGATGCCTTCCACTACTTTTTGATCTCCGTAGTAGTGCAGTGCATACTTCTGAATACTTTTGAGGTATCTCATTATCACGACCCGCACCCTGTATAGGGGCACGAGAAGTGGGTACGTCCAGCCTACGTCGCAGTGTCGGCGGTAGACCGCTGTCCTAGGTTACTATCTAATCAACAACTCACGCAATTATATAATGTACTTGTCAAATCTCAACTCCGAACGGAGGACAAGTATAGATATAATGAATCTCAATCACAGTCTAAGCACGATAAGATAACACAGAAGTTTATAACTAAAGACTAAAGAACAACAATTTATAAACTACTAAATAATAATATCTCAAACAAACTCAAATACAAACTCGTATCTCAAGTTATTACACTTTAAGTTCTAAAACATGAAAACTAAACTAAGTCTACTAGCTAGCCTCCCGATCACCCCTGAGTGTCAGGGCCACAGGTAGCTAAGCCATCTCCTGCTCCAAGGTAAGTAGGGCAAATGTCCTCAGGGCAATCATCTGTAATATTTTCAACAGGTCCAGTCAGGACAGGAACGAGTACAATTCATCAAGAAATCCCAAGTAAATGACAGAGAACTATAAAGCAATTATAGACAGTTATATTGATGAATATGGCAGTTATATACAGGTAGTGATGTAGAGAAGCAGTTAAGGTACAATGAAAGTAAGGTAACTAAACAAGAGGAGAAGCATAGTAATGAAGACTGTAAAATATAATCTAGCTGAACTAGAGTAACATGATATAAGTCCAGATAATATAATATGAGTCAAGTGTAATCCCAGTGTGAGTCTAATACAAGATGAGTCGAATGTGATTCTAATCATTGTTCTAATAAGGTGATTCGAATAAGGTAATGCGAATAAGGTGATACGAATAGTGATTCGAATGGTAGTCAAACAATGATTCGAATAAATTCTCCAAGTGTATTTTAAAATACCGAGATCGACATATAAACGGCTGTAGGTAATATGGTACACCACACACTCGCGAAGTGTGGGATGGCTATCGTTCGAATATCATTCACAGAGGGGTGATTCGAATAGGGGGATATGTCTACATGTCTAATCAGTATTTTCTTGCCCAGTCTAATACAAATGAATCCATAATCCAACACATAAGACGAATACAAGTCCAACCAGCATATGAAGATACGAATAGGGTGATTCGAATAGGGTGATTCGAATAGTGATTCATATGGTGATTCGTATGGTGATTCGTATGGTGATTCAAATAATAGAGGTAAGACGAGTAAGTATGTGTGTCGTATACATGGATTCAGAATAACAATACGTGTTTGTAACAGAGAATCGCATACAGCTAACAAGAACTGAAGTACAGTAATTGACAATTAAATAAGAGAACTATCAGAGAATGTACTCGCCTGATACTCTGAAAAGAGTAATGTTATATCAGATGTCTGCACCGGAGTCACAATATCCTAAATAGAGCAGTACAGGTTATAATGTGTTTTAAAACAAGGTAAATAAAGTTTGCGATGCAATCTACATGATTTCTAGGTCAAGGTCAAACTTTTAGGGTTACATTGGTCAACTTCCTAGTTAACTAAGTCAACAAGTCAATATTGGTTTATTCCATATACTATGCTAATGTCTAGGGGACAAGGTTTAGTCAAATCCTATACTAACTAACCTCAAGAATCTAATCTCACACATAAATACATATATATATATATAACTTACATACATACATCTATCAACTATACTATCAACTGGAAACCAAATGGCCAAGGCCCAAGCAATGGCTATGGCAATGGTGGATATGCAGGACAAAATATTCCCTTATATGGAAAAGCTACTACTAGGTCAATGCTAGATGTTACAAGATGGGTAAATGGATAACTCAACTTGACTGTACACTGGCATATTGCCCCTCATATATTTCACATTCTTGAAGATGACATGTAAGTATTGGGTGCCTATGTTACTAGGCAATACTTAGGCTAAGTGCTCATATGTTATCTATGGTACTACTTGTGGCATAAAGGATACCATCCTATAAAGTAACCTGAACTATAACCATTCATCCTTTCCTATAGACATATACTTGAGTTTCTCTTCAATCCTGATACCCTTAATTTGATTTCCATATTCATGTCATGGGAGTCAGTTTAAACTAATATATGTGCAACTGCTCTAATTGTATCCTGATGTAAGTGTTCTGACACAAAGTACTTTGATGTTTGGGATTTCTGATAGAATGAAATTCGACCCCTTATACTGCCAGGTTTTCAATAACAACAAAAAGATACCTAGGTTCATCTGTTATCTACATTCTATGTCAAGGATTCTATAACTAAGTTAGACTAACACATACCTCTGTTCTAGTATTCCCTTCCTTCACGATTTGCATTAGATTTCCATTAGAAGATTTGTGCATAATTGTCTACAACTACGTGATACAATTGATCATGTATCAGTGAATGAAGTTTATAAATAATTCCTTCAAAATTCTCAGGTTGCATATTAACCAAACCACATTCCAGTTAACAACATTCCAGAATTTACATTAACTTATATCCCAGGAATTCAGAGAGGACCATTTCAGTTTTCAATCCAATCATCCCACCAACAATCAAATGATATTTAAAAACAGTTACATAATATTCAACCTTAAACCTAGATCTCTCAATCCACTATTTTACAACAAAATCATGTTTTTGCATTAACTGTTAGTTTAACAGTGAATCAAACCTTTCAACCCAAATCCTAATCTCATGTTTCAAGTCCTGAAACCATCTCAGGTTTCTCAAGTTTTTACTACAGTAAAACCAAATACCCCTCTCAGTTTTAAACTCGAAAACATGTTAACATATTATAGGGATCACTCTTTGGTAACCACCTTAGGTTCTCAGTTATCTAGGCAACTTAGGTAGCATCACTAGGTTCTCAGATTGGACTGTCAATGACAGTTTTCATAGGGTCCTCAGGAACCAGAAATTTAAGGTTGAAAAGACAGTTCAACATCCAAAAATCTATTTTGAAATCCTAAACCTAACACCTATCATAAACTGGAATTGATAGTAATCTAATACATTTGTATAGGGATTAATCACAGTAATTCAACATTCAAATCTTAGAATCAATAAAAATCCCAAGTAATTTACATTCTCAGCTATTACATTATCCTGGTTTCAGTGAACTGTATCCGAACACCCCAATTCGAACTTGGAACCCAACCAAAAGCCAAAATTCAGTATGCGCAGAGGGTGTGCCACTATGCATATGTGTCAAGGGAGTCTTTCGTGTCCAGAAAACTGGACACGAGCGTGTCAAAAGAAGAAAAAGTCAAATACCAGAAAACAGTGCACAACACTCCTCGTGCGTGCGTGTGGGTCGCCCTGGGACACGATACAGGGCGACCCGTGTCTCGTGATCATACGTGTGGGTTCGCCCATAGTAGGGCTAGGTGTCTACGTGTCTATATCGTGTCTAATGTGTGTCGTATCGTGTGTCCAGTCGCGTATCAGTGTGCGTTTGCACGCGTGTACAGCTCGCGCGCGCGGCCAGTGCAGCCAGTGCGAGTGAGTTTTCTCACTCGACACGACACAACTCGACACGAGAATTTGGGGATGTCTTGTCAGACATTGTCCCTAGGTCTATGTCAAGTGGCACGTGTCCACGTGTCGTGTACAGTGCACACGAGGTGTCAGTGAGCAGGACAGTGCACAGTGCAGTGTACAGCGTGTTCGTGTCCAATTTGGACACGGACACGACACAGTTTCATGCTCAGTCAGATGGTTTTGTGTCCTACAAGTCTAGGGCTACCCAAAAGTGTAATTTGTTTTGGAAAACACTAACTTTTATTCCTAAGTGGCATTTCACCAAATACGTTATTAAAAACACCGATACGTGTCCGATACGGACACGAAATGGACACGAACTCCTACCAAACTTGGGCTACACCTAGGGGAACCTTAAATGAATGCATCTATGAAGAAAAATCATGATTTCAATGGGTGTAGATAGGTTTACCTATTGAGAGCTAGATTCTCAATGTAAAGAGCCTCAAATCGACGTCTTCATCGATTTTCTCCGGTTCAACCGTCCTCGAACCTTGCTAGCAAGCACCCACAAGTATCATCTACTGTTGGGGATTATGATGCAATTGATTTGACTCAATTTGGGCTCAATTTGGATTAATAGGGAGAGTTTTAGGGAAGAACAAGTAGGGCTTTTTCTAGGTTTTCTAAAGGAGGCAATTATTTCTTAAGTGGGATACTTATAGGAGGGAGGGGGCTTGTATGGCTGTTGAAAACATTAGGGTTAGGGTTTTAGATGAGTGGTTAGGATCACTCCACCCAATTACAAGGCTTCCTATTGGTTAAGGCTTCTTTTTACAAATATCTTAAAAGGAAAATATCTTACCATAATAATATCTAGATATTACTAACCTTGGCACTTAGTAGGAATGTTCTAACCTTAATTCTATCCTCATGACTAATCTAGGTTAGGTTAACTTCTAGGTTAAGGCTTAACTAAAAGATTAGCAAAATATTTAATTAATCAAAATTACAATTCCACAAAATTGTCAAAATGACCAAAATATCCCTAGGCTAAAAATTGGTAATATGAAATTCTAATCACGTAACTAGGCTCCTTTAGTCATGGTTAGTCTCTAGGCTTAGCAAAACTAGGGTTTAGCTAGTTAACCATCAAAATCACCAATCAATATTTTAAATAGTTTTAAATTAATTAAAAATCACCAAAAATTACAATATAATTTAAATATCATTATTAAATGATTATAATTATAAAATTTCAAAATTACCCTCATTTGGAAAACTGGGTGTTACAAGTCTACCCCCCTTAGAAGAATTTTGTCCTTGAAATTAAGATGATCGTACTCCTCCTAGGTCAGACCCCCAAATCAAACAAGGTCAAGATAATATACAAAACTCTGTCCTACTGGTCGTGATTCCACAGTCTCGAACATGGTAACTACGCTATCTAGCATATCACAACATATCCTGGCAGGTACCAATGGAAATCATACATGAAGGTGAAAAGAAGGACATGAAAGACAGACCTGCTAACCCGTCACCCATAGCGTCGGTCAACTCGACTGTCAGCACAAAAGCCCTGCCCCTCCGGGGTATATCCCTCTGATGGTGCGGGACACAGTGCTGCGCTATAGGTAGCCTAGCTCCCTCTATCTAATCCATGATACTCAAATAACATCCATACTGATATTCCATTCCATCATACTAGGGCACCATCTATATGGTATCTATTCTAAAATCTGATAATCATGCCCTTCTATTCAGAACCATGTTACCAGAATCCTCGTTACGCCAGTAAGTACTACAGCGATAATCCTTAGAGTCCGCGACTAAGGTACATACCTCTAGAATTATGGTATTTAAAATTTTTGCATTGCCGCTAGCTTGGCTGCAAAAACCTTAAATTCTCACACCCGAGAAATACATCCAAAATTAGACTCTATCTCATCGCCAAACCAGCTAATATGGCTGTAGAAGACTCTAGATTCTATGACTGAGCCAACCTAGCCCATAATGTTATCTTGGTAGAAAATCAAGTCAATAATGAATACCAAGAATCAAATTCAACGATGAACAAGGAAGTAGACAGAAACTGTCGAGATCGAATTTCGAGATAGTTATAACGAGATTCTCAAGGGTCATCCTAGGAATCTTCTCAAGTAGTCCTAACTGTGATTGAGTACCTCTCCGTTAAAGCCTATCTCTCAATCCTATTGCAGGCTGTAGTGATACTCTAGTTCGAATACCACTACATAAACTCGACCTGCATGGGCCACCACTAAAAATGTGCCACGACCCGCACCCTGTGTAGGGGCACGAGAAGTGGGTACGTCCAGCCTACGCCACAGTGTCAGCGGTAGAACGCTGTCCTAGGTTACTATCTAATCAACAACTCACGCAATTATATAATATACTTGTCAAATCTCAACTCCAAACGGAGGACAAGTATAGATATAATGAATCTCAATCACAGTCTAAGCACGAGAAGATAACACAGAAGTTTATAACTAAAGACTAAACAACAACAATTTATAAACTACTAAATGATAATATCTCAAACAAACTCAAATACAAATTTGTATCTCAAGTTATTACACTTCAAGTTCTAAAACATGAAAACTAAACTAAGTCTACTAGCTAGTCTCCCGATCACTCCTGAGTGTTGGGGCCATAGGTAGCTAAGCCATCTCCTGCTCCAAGGCAAGTAGGGCAAATGTCCTCAGGGCAATCATCTGTAATATTTTCAACAGGTCCAGTCAGGACAGGAACGAGTACAATTCATCAAGAAATCCCAAGTAAATGACCGAGGACTATAAAGCAGTTATAGACAGTTATATTGATGAATATGGCAGTTATATACAGGTAGTGATGTAGAGAAGCAGTTAAGGTACAATAAAAGTAAGGTAACTAAACAAGAGGAGAAGCATAGCAATGAAGACTGTAAAATATAATCTAGCTGAACTAGAGTAACATGATATAAGTCCAGATGATATAATATGAGTCAAGTGTAATCCCAGTGTGAGGCTAATACAAGATGAGTCGAATGTGATTCTAATCATTGTTCTAATAAGGTGATTCGAATAAGGTGATACGAATAAGGTGATACGAATAGTGATTCGAATGGTAGTCAAACAATAATTCGAATAAATTCTCCAAGTGTATTTTAAAATACCGAAATCGACATGTAAACGGCTGTAGGTAATACGGCACACCAAACACTCGCGAAGTGTGGGATGGCTATCGTTCGAATATCATTCACAGAGGGGTGATTCGAATAGGGGATATGTTTACATGTCTAATCAGTATTTCCCCGCCGAGTCTAATACAAATGAATCCATAATCCAACACATAAGACGACTACAAGTCCAACCAGCATATGAAGATACGAATAGGGTGATTCGAATAGTGATTCGTATGGTGATTCGTATGGTGATTCGAATAATAGAGGTAAGACGAGTAAGTATGTGTGTCGTATACATGGATTCAGAATAACAATACGTGTTTGTAACAGAAAATCACATACAGCTAACTAGAACTGAAGTACAGTAATTGACAATTAAATGAGAGAACTATCAGAGAATGTACTCACCTGATACTCTGAAATGAGTAATGTTATATCAGATGTCTCTACCAGAGTCACAATGTCCTAAATAGAGCAGTACAGGTTATAATGTATTTTAAAACAAGGTAAATGAAGTTTGCGATGCAATCTACATGATTTCTAGGTCAAGGTCAAACATTTAGGGTTACATTGGTCAACTTCCTAGTTAACTAAGTCAACAAGTCAATATTGGTTTATTCCATATACTATGCTAATGTCTAGGGGACAAGATTTAGTCAAATCCTATACTAACTAACCTCACGAATCTAATCTCACACATAAATACATATATATATATATATATAACTTACATACATACATCTATCAACTATACTATCAACTGGAAACCAAATGGCCAAGGCCCAAGCAATGTCTATGGCAATGGTGGATATGCAGGACAAAATATTCCCTTATATGGAAAAACTACTACTAGGTCAATGCTAGATGTTACAAGATGGGTAAATGGATAACTCAACTTGACTGTACACTGGCATATTGCCCCTCATATATTTCACATTCTTGAAGATGACATGTAAGTATTGGGTGCCTATGCTACTAGGCAATACTTAGGCTAAGTGCTCATATGTTATCTATGGTACTGCTTGTGGCATAAAGGATACCATCCTATAAAGTTACCTGAACTATAACCATTCATCCTTTCCTATAGACATATACTTGAGTTTCTCTTCAATCCTGATACCCTTAATTTGATTTCCATATTCATGTCATGGGAGTCAGTTTAAACTAATATATGTGCAACTGCTCTAATTGTTTTCTGATGTAAGTGTTCTGACACAGAGTACTTTGATGTTTGGGATTTCTGATACAATGAAATTCGACTCCTTATACTGCCAGGTTTTCAATAACAACCAAAAGATACCTAGGTTCATCTGTTATCTACATTCTATGTCAAGGATTCTATAACTATGTTAGACTAATACATACCTCTGTTCTAGTATCCCCTTCCTTCACGATTTGTATTAGATTCCTATTGGAAGATTTGTGCATAATTGTCTACAACTACGTGATACAATTGATCATGTATCAGTGAATGAAGTTTATAAATAATTCCTTCAAAATTCTCAGGTTGCATATCAACCAAACCACATTCCAGTTAACAACATTCCAGAATTTACATTAACCTATATCCCAAGAAATCAGTGAGGACCATTTCAGTTTTCAATCCAATCATCCCACGAACAATCAAATGATATTTAAAAACAGTTACAGAATATTCAACCTTAAACCTAGATCTCTCAATCCACTGTTTTACAACAAAATCAAGTTTTTGCATTAACTGTTAGTTTAATAGTGAATCAAACCTTTCAACCCAAATCCTAATCTCATGTTTCAAGTCCTGAAACCATCTCAGGTTTCTCAGGTTTTTACTACAGTAAAACTAAATACCCCTCTCAGTTTTTAACTCGAAAACATGTTAACATATTATAGGGATCACTCTTTGGTAACCACCTTAGGTTCTCAGTTATCTAGGCAACTTAGGTAGCATCACTAGGTTCTCAGATTGGACTGTCAATGACAGTTTTCATAGGGTCTCCAGGAACCAGAAATTTAAGGTTCAAAAGACAGTTCAACATCCAAAAATCTATTTTGAAATCCTAAACCTAACACCTATCATAAACCGGAATTGATAGTAATCTAATACATTTGTATAGGGATTAATCACAGTAATTCAACATTCAAATCTTAGAATCAATGAAAATCCCAAGTAATTTACATTCTCAGCTATTACATTATCCTGGTTTCAGTGAACCGTATCCGAACACCCCAATTCGAACTTGGAACCCAACCAAAAGCCAAAATTCAGTATGCGCAGAGGGGTGCCACTATGCATACGTGTCAAGGGAGTCTTTCATGTCTAAAAAATTGGACACGAGCGTATCAAAAGAAGAAAAAGTCAAATACCAGAAAATAGTGCACAGCACTCCTCGTGCGTGCGTATGGGTCGTCCTAGGACACGATACAAGACGACCCGTGTCTCGTGATCATGCGTGTGGGTTCGCCCATAGTAGGGCTAGGTGTCTACATGTCTGTATCGCGTCTAATGTATGTCGTGTCGCGTGTCCAGTCGCGTATCAGTGTGCGTTTGCACGCGTGTACAGCTCGCGCGCGCGGCCAGTACGGCCAGTGTGAGTGAGTTTTCTCACTCGACACGACACGACTCGACACGAGACTTTAGGGATGTCTTGTCAGATATTGCCCCTAGGTCTATGTCAAGTGGCACGTGTCCAAGTGTCGTGTACAGTGCACACGAGGTATCAGTGAGCAGAATAGTGCACAGTGCAGTGTACAGCGTATTCGTGTCCAGTTTGGACACGGACACGACACAGTTTCATGCTCAGTCAGATGGTTTTGTGTCCTACAAGTCTAGGGCTACCCAAAAGTGTAATTTGTTTTGGAAAATACTAACTTTTATTCCTACACCAAACACGTTATTAAAAACACCGATACGTGTCCGATACGGACACGAAATGGACACGAACTCCTACCAAACTTGGGCTACACCTAGGGGAACCTTAAATGAATGCATCTATGAAGAAAAATCATGATTTCAATGGGTGTAGATAGGTTTACCTATTGAGAGCTAGATTCTCAATGTAAAGAGCCTCAAATCGACGTCTTCCTCGATTTTCTCCGGTTCAACTGTCCTCGAACCTTACTAGCAAGCACCCACAAGTATCCTCTACTGTTGGGGATGATGATGCAATTGATTTGACTCAATTTGGGCTCAATTTGGATTAATGGGGAGAGTTTTAGGGAAGAACAAGTAGGGTTTTTTTCTAGATTTTCTAAAGGAGGCAATTATTTCTTAAGTGGGATACTTATAGGAGGGAGGGGGCTTGTATGGCTGTTGAAAACATTAGGGTTAGGGTTTTAGATGAGTGGTTAGGATCACTCCACCCAATTCCAAGGCTTCCTATTGGTTAAGGCTTCTTTTTACAAATATCTTAAAAGAAAAATATCTTACCATAATAATATCTAGATATTACTAACCTTGGCACTTAGTAGGAATGTTCTAACCTTAATTCTATCCTCATGAATAATCTAGGTTAGGTTAACTTCTAGGTTAAGGCTTAACTAAAAGATTAGCAAAATATTTAATTAATCAAAATTACAATTCCACAAAATTGTCAAAATGACCAAAATACCCCTAGGCTAAAAATTGGTAATATGAAATTCTAATCACGTGACTAGGCTCCTTTGGTCATGGTTAGTCTCTAGGCTTAGCAAAACTTGGGTTTAGCTAGTTAACCATCAAAATCACCAATCAACATTTTAAATAGTTTTAAATTAATTAAAAATCACCAAAAATTACAATATGATTTAAATATTATTATTAAATGATTATAATTATAAAATTTTAAAATTACCCTCATTTGGAAAACTGGATGTTACACTCATAACCCTTTTCACAGCTTTCCAGTGCTCCACACCTGGATAGCTCATGAACCGACTCTACATCCCATGGCAAAAGCTATGTCAGGCCTTGTGGCAGTAGTCGCATACATCAAAGTCCTAATGACGCTTGAATACTCCAGTTGTCTGATGCTTTTCCTTGGATTTGGCTTCAACTTCTTGTCACACCTATAAGGCGTATCGATCCCTGGAAGATCCTGATATCCATAGCATGTGAGCATTTTCTTAATATAATGAGATTATGACAATGCCACTCCAGTTTCCGTCCGGATAATCTTTATCCCCAAGATAACATTAGTCCCCTAAGTCCTTCATGCTGAACTTAGATGAGAGGAAATTCTTTGTCTCAGTGACACTTGCTAGATCTATACCCAAGATCAGCATGTTGTCCACGTACATACAAACGACAACTCCTCTCCCATCAGCAAACTTTGTATACACACACTTGTCTGTCTCGCAGACCCTGTAGCCGTTTGATCTTATGACTTTATCAAACTTATCATGCCACATCTTGGGATCTTGCTTCAGACCATACAAAGATTTTACCAACTTGCAGACTTTGTCTTCGAAGCCCTCGACGACGAATTCTTCTGGCTGTTGCATGTAAATCTCTTCGGTCAATTCATCATTCAGAAAAGCGGTCTTAACATCCATCTGGTGGATTACTAGCTTATGAATAGCGCTCAAAGCAATCTACATCATGATGGTCTTCATTCGAGCTACTGGATCATATGTGTCGAAATAATCGATCCCCTGCTTCTGAGAAAACCCCTTGGCAACTAACCTTGCCTTGAACTTGTCAACAGTTCCATCGGCCTTCATCTTCTTCTTCAAGTGTAAACCCCCAAATTTTGTTTGTTATTATTATTATTATTAGTATACATTTTTATAAATTGCATGTACTCGTATTACTAATAGCTTTGTAGTTGTAAAAAAAAATATTTTTAGTCATGATATAATCAGATTCAGGAATAATTGTACAAAATATTTTCAATATACTTTAAAAATATTTTAGGCATTTTTATTGTGTAATTTTAAATTTTATAATAATTTCTTATTTTAGTTAGCTTGTGTGTACTAACGATTTTTTGAATGACACCTAGGATTTACAAGTTATCTACTAGCAATTTCGGAAATATATATATACATATAATTTTACTAACTTTATTTTTATTTTATTTCTTTCAGTTACATTGAAATTTTATAATTTTATAATTTTAAATAGTTTTGTAAATATTTAGTTATTTTGCTAAAAATTAAAAGTGGCAGTCAAATGATATATCCTATACAAATGTAGGTATATTTTGGTGTTGAATCTTTGTTAGAATATTTTAGAAATTTTTTAGAATTCGTTTATAAATTTCTCTGAAATTATTAGTGTGTGTTTATACACTACAACAAAAATACCCTTTAACGACGCTTGATATGGGGTTTTAATGACGGCTGATAAAGAAGCGTCATTAAATTTCAGCCAGACTGTAATCTATGACGGTTATATATAAAAGCGTTATTGAATGTCTCTAAGTGGTACGAGCGTTATGGAAAAAACACAAATTTTAAGTCGAAATTTCGACTCTCCCGCACTTACTCCCGCACTTAAGTCGAAAAGCCCCCTTCTCCCGCACTTACTCTCTTTCTCCTTCTCTCTCTCCCGCCGCTCCCCAACTCCCTTCCGCCCTCTCTGGCGCTCCGGTGCTCCCGATCAACTACTCTCAGCCCGCTCCGGCGCTCCCGATCAACTCCCCTCAGCCCGCTCCCCTCTCGCCGCGCCCCAACTCCCCTCAGCCCGATCAACTCCCCAAGGTTTGTCCTAATTTTTTTTCTTATTTTGTGCCCTAATTTCTGCCTCGATTTGATTTTAGTAAAATGCCCTAATGCCTCGACTTGATTTTAGTAAAATGCCCTAATTTTGACCTAGTTTCTATTTCCTAGTTTTCGAAAGATGGCTGAAATATCTTTGAATGCATGTTTAGAAATCTTTGAAAGAATTTTCTTTTTTTTACTAATTTGTGATGCATTTTCTTCGTCCGCGCATTGGTTCATCTTCTTGTTTCTTTCTTTGTTGGTTCTTGCAGTGTGGAAAGGTGTTAATTCCATTGCTTACAAGTTCAACTTTATGGAGACACGTTCGGGTAGCAAGGTTTGTTTTGGTTCATGGAGACATGTTCTTTTCAATTACCCTATTTTCTAGAAATCATGGACAAGAAAGAGATCAATGTTCCTGTAACGTCGTGTATGACACATGTTGAACACGGCATTTTTACACTCGAAATTACTCCAGGTCACGCAGAAATCGGTACCGTGTCTGTGTATGTGCCACGTCATATTGTCTTTAAATCAAGTCCTGTTCTTTTTAGATTAAAATACTCCAGGCAATACAATTTATTTTTTACAGTGTGCACGTTGCTCATGCATCGAGAGTGGGATGGATCTTTGACATCAATATATGCAATTGTTTGACTGTACATCTTTAGATTAAATGATATCGGTCATGTTGGATGTGAGCGTTGACCAACTTTTTTTTTAGGTTTATTTGACCCTCTTTTGTAGTTATGTAGATGATTCATATAATGGTTGATTCCAGAATTCATCTCATATAAAACCTGATTTTGGGATTCAAGTACAACACATAACCTGAGAATTAGTTCACTGATTTCCCATTTAATTCATCGACACTCACATGATACACAAGTATATAGACATAATACATCAATGAGATATCAGTTGAAATCTGGAAGCAATGATATCACTAGAAGAATAAGGTTCTACTTTGTATATATGCAAGGTCAGTCGTACAATTACATTGAGCTTGAACTTCAGGGTAATCATATTGCCGTCTCGGGAAAAAATTCAACTACAGAACTAATATGATCAAGCAATGAAGTGCACAATTTTCTACATATAGACTCAGAGCATCCCTGGTACAACCTCTACATCCCAGTACTCGATATTGTTTCCTGCAATCCCTTGGACCCCTATACCCGGTAGGTTGATTATGGCACTCTGCCTATGCCATATGGGTATTGGCATATCCTATGATACCTACTGTTATCTACAGTTCTCTGTTCCAATATTGAACGAGTTATCAACGACTCGGGTTACCTGCATCAAGAGGTACCAAGGCTTGTTTATATCTGATATTCAAAACCAAGCCATGTAGTTGGTGTTAAACCAGGTACCCACTGATACTAGGTTGCCCCTAATGTGGGATAGAATAATCTTGAAGGTATTTCCTACTGTATCCATGTGCACCGACCCTTCAAGGTTTGGTACAATCAAACACTCCCTATGTTTTAATCTCAGGTTCGAGGGATTTCACACTCACATGATATATTTGAATTGGGCTATTGAACACAGGTTATAAAGAAATTTGAATTGGGCTATTGCACACTCACATGATATACATAACCTAATGTGAGCTATCATTTTTCCCAAATCCTGAGAACTGTATTGGGCTGAATTCTGGGTTATATACTCTAATAACTGAGGCTGTTTACACAGACTTCCTCACCCTGCTTTATACCTTCCTGCACACATGTTTCCCCACACACTCTCACATTTTCTGTCACTCACACACTCACTAACACACACATGCCTACACTGTTTAGCCCTTCGACACACATACAAGCACTCATGATTCACACATACATATATTTACTGTTACCTCATTCTAAATTCTGAGAACAAATTGTTCCCCTTATGTTGATCCTCACACTCTCATGGATGACAAAGCACTTAATCGTTGTTTTGCTTTATTATACAGAGGAATAGATCATGGATGACAAAGCACCTATTATCGGAAGAATATAGAGCCAGAGTTGATGAATTTATGGAGCATGTTAAAGCTAGTGGGGATGATCTCGACTTCGTTAGATGTCCATGTAATGAGTGCGAGAATCTCTATAGTATGAGTTTAGAAGATGTAAAATTTTATTTAACGACAGTTGGTATCGATCCAAGGTATACTATATGGATATGGCATGGGGAAGTTGATCCTAATGAAGTGTGTGAGGATACATGTGCGTCTATTTATAAGGACTATGATATGGATACTTTAAATGATGTGGCAGATACACTAGAGATGTTCCATGCATTAAAAAGGAACGACATTGAAGGAGATGATGAAGATAACTTTAATTCATTGCTTGATGATGCTAAGAAACCATTGTATAATGGTTGTAAAAAGTATACGAAGCTATCTGCGATAGTGAAGCTCTTTAGTATCAAGGCCAAGAGTGGTTGGAGTGATAAAAGCTTTTCAGATGTGTTAACATTGTTCGCCGACATGCTTCCGGAAGAAAATGAATTGCCTGTAAGTACTAGGGAGGCTAAGCGTTGCTTCTCAATATTTGGAATGGGTTATAAGAGAATACATGCATGTTCGAATGATTGCATACTCTATAGAAAAGATTATGAAAATGCAATCTCATGTCCTACGTGTGGAACGTCGAAATATAAGGTAAAGAAGAATATGTCTGAACAAAGTCAGGAAGAGCAAAAGAAGGGCATCCCAGCTAAAGTTCTATGTTACTTTCCACCTATTTTACGCTTTAAAAGGTGGTTTCGATCGGTACAAACATCAAAGAATTTGACATGGCATATAGACGGAAGGGAAGTTGATGGCCAATTGCGTCATCCCGCAGATTCACCTACGTGGAAGACAATTGATGATAAATTTCCAGAGTTTGTAGCAGAAGCAAGAAACCTTCGACTCTCTCTTTCAGCCGATGGGATTAATCCATTTAGTTCACTCAGTAGTAGGTATAGTTGTTGGCCTGTAATGCTAAATACTTATAATTTACCACCTTGGTTGTGTATGAAGAGAAAGTTCACATTGTTGACATTGTTGATATCAGGCCCCCAACAACCTGGAAATGACATAGATGTTTACTTAGCACCATTGATTGAGGATCTCCAGTTGCTGTGGAAGGATGGAGTTGTGACTTACGACGCCTATCGGCAAGAATCTTTTACATTGAGAACTGTATTGTTATGGACTGTTAACGATTTTCCTGCATATGGCAACTTGTCTGGTTGTTGTGTGAAAGGATATTTTGCTTGTCCAATATGCAACAAAAATACTTATTCAGATAGATTGAAACATTGCAACAAGAATATTTATACTGGTCACAGAAGGTATTTGCCGCAAAACCATTCTTTTCGATCACAAAGAAAGGCATTTAATGGTGACAAAGAGTTTGGAACTCATCCTGAACCATTAAGTGGGGAACAAATATTAATGAAGGTTGCGGGGATTCCGGTTTCTTGGGGGAAAAAGAAGATGTTCCAGAAAAAGATATCAGAGAAGAAGACTTCAAAGAAGAAGAAGGAAGCAGAAGTGCAAAAGAAGTTAACACCAAAGAAGAGGAAAAAAGAAGTACAAAAAGACAAAGTTACAAGTTGTTGGAAGAAGAAATCCATTTTTTTGAGCTAGAGTATTGGAGATATCTTCCTATTAGACATAACTTGGATGTCATGCACATTGAGAAGAATGTCTGCGATAGTATCATTGGGACCCTATTAAATATTCCTGGAAAAACAAAAGATGGGATCAATAGTCGCAAAGATCTTGTAGAGATGGGCTTAAGGAAAGAATTGGCACCTCATAATAAGAAAAATGGGATTTATCTTCCAGCTGCATGTTATTCTTTATCGAGGCAAGAGAAAAGAATAGTGTGTCAAACTTTGCATGACCTTAAGGTCCCAGATGGTTACTCTTCAAATTTTAGATGTAATGTCTCAATGGAAGATCTAAAGTTATATGGTCTCAAATCCCATGATTGTCATGTTCTAATGCAACAACTACTTCCTGTTGCAATACGTGGTGTGTTGCCAAAGCATGTGAGATGTGCTATTATACGAGTATGTTTCTTCTTTAATGCCCTTTGTGCCAAAGTCGTAAATGTACAAAAATTGCAAGATATCCAAAATAATCTTGTGATCACATTGTGCTTATTGGAAAAATATTTTCCACCATCATTCTTTGACATAATGGTACATCTAATGGTGCACCTTGTCAGGGAGGTCGAACTTGGCGGTCCGATTTTCTTCCGATGGATGTACCCACCAGAGAGGTTGGTTTGGTCTAGTCTGAACTTTGATTTTCATTATATAGTAACATGATTGATGTTTGTGTAATCATTTTTATCTTTATCATTTGTTCATTATAGGTTTATGGGTGTGATAAAGGGTTGTGTGAGAAATAAGAATCGTCCTGAAGGGTGTATTGCACAATGCTATATCGCAGAGGAAGCCATTGAGTTTTGTTCAGAATATCTAGAAGAACAACCCGCCATTGGAGTTCCTTCTACGAAGAATGAGGAAAAACCTATAGGAAAAGGAAATATTTGTGAAGTTGACCGCTTATCTTTGGACCAAGCACATCTTTATGTGTTGTACAACACAAATGATGTTCAACCTTATATCGAGTAAGGATGTCTATATTACTCTTTACTTAGTTTTATCTTTGGACCAAACACATCTTTTTTTATGACTTGATAGGGAGCACGAGGCTTTGTAATTAACAAAATTCTACTTATGACTTGATAGGGAGCACGAGGCTTACTTGAAAAAGTTGCACCCTCGTAGAGTGAAAAGTGCAAAATGGTTAGAAGATGAGCACAATCGCAGCTTTATTAGTTGGTTACGATCAAGGGTATTGATTAAGCTACTATATTTTATGTTCTAATTAGTGAAAATAAAATATTGAACTTAGGAAAACAAATGACAGGTTGATGCTGCGGTAGAAGACCCAACTAGCAATGTCTCTGATGAATTAAAATGGATAGCTCAAGGGCCTCGACATCACGTGACTAAGTTCCTAGGTTATGCAATTAATGGGTGTCACTATCAAACGAAAGATCGTGACGACGTACGAGTCAAGAAAAACAGTGGAGTGACTCTAGTGGCAAAGACTTTTCAAGTTGCTAGCACAAAGGACAACAATCCCATCATCTCAGATATGATATTTTACGGTGTCATCAAAGAGATTTGGTTGCTTGACTATTTCTCCTTCCAGATTCCCGTCTTCAAGTGTGATTGGGTTGACAGCAAGAATAGTGTTAAGGTGGATGAACTTGGTTTTACATTGGTCGAGCTTGGTAGAGTTGGCCACAAGTCTGACTCTTTTGTTTTGCCCTCTCAAGTAAAGCAAGTATTTTATGTTCCTGATCAATTGGATGAAAATTGGTCAATCGTTTTATCGGCTCCGCAAAGGACTTACTATGATGAAGACAATGACGACGAGGGAATCGATTGTTTTGATTCAGTTGAAACTTACAATAAAGTACCGGATTTTGACTCATTTGATGTTGTTGATGAATCACCCTCGACCTATTTACGTGAAGATTGCGAGGGAACTTGGATTGCACAGTCCAAATCTTCTTGAGAATGGGTGTATTTTATGTTTCAGACATTTTATGTTTCTTATATCAAACCTGAGAATGGGTGTATTTTATGTTTCAGACATTTTATGTTACTTATATCAAACCTCAGATTTACTTATATCTCAGACATTTTATGTTTCATGCTATTTCAAGCACATTTTATTCTTAATCTCAGACTTTGTTAGTTCAATCTCAGTTTTCAAGCACATTTTATAGTGTGGAATGATAGCTAAAGTGGGATGTGTGGATAGTTTTGATGTATAGTTTTGATATATATATATATGGCCTGTGTCCATGATTTCTAGAAAATAAAGTGTGGAAGGGTGTTAATTCCATTGCTTACAAGTTCAACTTCACATAGCATGAAACACATTATGTGTTGCTAAACTGAGACTTTGTTACATCAAAACTATCCACACATCCCACACCATAACATACACTCAGATTTTATTTGTTGCAAGCACATTTTGACTCATTTTATTTTGTTAGTTCAATCTCAGATTTTATTTGTTGCAGGCTACACAGCAATGTGAGGATTCCGGGGAACAAACTTGTAGCCGGAGAAAAGGTAGAGGGGCATCAAAATAAAAAAAAGTTAGCAAAATCAAAGATGATGAAGAGAGGATAAAGATCATTTATAACGATGTTGGGCAACCAATTGGTGAAGGAAAAATTAGTTTGGCAACTTACTACGGCGTCACAGTAAAGTCCTTAGTAAAAATAACTTATCCAAATTGGCATAAAGTGCCAGAATCAGTTAAAAAGAGCTTATGGACTGCTATTCAGGTAAAAATAATGTGTGTCCCTGAGAATTTCAGTTTGAATGTTCCTTTGTATGCCATGTTTCAAATTGATTTGTAGGCTCAACATGTGTGTTACTGAGAATTTATGATTGTATGCCATGTGTGTTACAGAGACAGTCTACTGATTTTCCTTAGGATGTTAACGATGTTGAGACACCCAAACCTATCTACATACCATATATGCATTGCCGGCACATAAGTTCAGATAAGTGAACTAAGTTCAGACTTGAATTCACTTGTTCACTGTACCATTGAATGCTTGAATTCAAGTCTGAACATATTCAGAGTGGAATGCTTTACATGTTATGCACTATGTTATGCACTCATGTATAGATGCTGAATATTTATTTTCTGTTGTAGGCCAAATTTGACTTGGATCCAAATAGCCAAGCCTTTGTGTTAGCATCCATGGCTCGGAGTTGGAGGGCATTCAAAGGTCAACTCACCAAGCATTGGATTTATCCGAATGAGGGCAATCGTGAGCTTCTCAAGCACCCTCCACCAAAGTACTAGGGGATCTTGAAACAATCTGTGTGGGAGGAATTCGTCAAAAGCAGGCTGTCTGCAAGTTTTAAGGTTAACTTGTCAAAATTATTTTTTTATACATAACAAGGATGACTAGGTCCCTATTATATATATCTTATTTCTTCTCTACCTTCATGTGTTGTAATCATAAGAAAATGAGCAAGGAGCAAAGTGCACGGAGAGCCAAGGCCAAGTTTCCTCATCGTTTAAGCAGGAAGGGATATGCCGGTCTTAAAGAGGAGCTGGTAATGCATATGTGTATATCAGTTAACATGATTTACATGTGGAGCAATGTCTCTGATAACATGGTTTTTTTCTTTCAAAACAGCAACGACAGTTGGAAGAAAAATATGTAGATGACAGAAATTTTTTTTGGACAAAGGCACGAGTTACTAAGGCCGGTACATTTACTGACGATGGGACCAAGGACGTAGCTATGAAAGTGGTGAGTATATATCGTCCAGTCTATTAAGAGGAATCCTGCTTATCAACATGCTTATATTTCTAAAACCTTGTACTTGTTATAGGAGGAATACACCAAACAAAAGGAAGATGGGAGTTTGGTGACCGATGGAGCTACGGACATTCTAACCTTGGCGTTGGGCACTCCCGAGCATTCGGGACGTATTCGGGGTTTGGGATTAGGTCCGACACCAACGACCTATTTCAAGCTTCCAAAACGGGGAATAAAAAAACAAAATAAACTACTCAAGTCCCAATTGGAAGAGGAGCGTCGACGGAGACAAGAATTGGAGACCATGCTCAAAGAATTTCAAGCCCAAGCAGCTTCACAAACCTCTGAGAAGGTTGCTTCCAATACCAAAGGAAGTGGTAATAGGAAATATATAATGTCTCCTAAGAAACGCGAGTCTCCTGGAAACAAGAGTCCATCATATGGTTCTAAGGTAATGATTATTACAGTTAGTTAATACAAAGTTAATGTCTCCTAAGAAGGTTGTCTAATATGTTTATTCTAACATGCTTTTCTATCTTCTTTGAAAAGATGAAACAGAATACAAAGTTAAGCGAGCAAAAATTCATAACATATCCTACATCAGACATTGGCATGGTAATTACATATATTCAATACATAATCTTTATTCAACAACTTAATTATAACATGTAGTAATTATATCGAAAAATAACTGTTTCTTATTTTGTTTAGGGAACCAAATGCAAGCTAGCAGTGGGCACAAAAGAAAATATTGTGGCCGAGGGAATTGTCTTTGAAGGATGTGGACCAAATGAGAAAATTCATAATGTTGAATTAGGGGAACATAATGTCAGGGTTTCAATTATGAAAGCCCTTCAACCTACTGTGAGCCTTCCCGTGCCAGTTGATGGAGAAATGGAAGTTGTTCAAGATGCAATTGGGTCTTTAGTAGCTTGGCCCAAAGAGTTTATTGTTGGTGGTCTTCAGGTAATATTATTTAATGCTAGTGTCAATATCTTTTATGAAATTGTTGAAAAAAATTCCAATTTAATCTGACAGTGTTCAACCTTTGAAGGTTGCTGGCTGTGGTAGGGAGTTAATTGACACTTTTGGAGAGATGGTAGAAAGCATTAAGGATACCGACCCTCATCTTAAAATACCATTGGAAGGAATGTTCGGAACCTTTACTCTAAATTGTTATCTTTCTAAAATCGTTCTGCCGGAGTTATGTAGGATGGCATGGCTAGATGTGAATCCTGTTGTTGCCTATATGAGGTAAGAAATATGAAATTTATATTTTGCGATTGACACCATATTCAACTATTCTTTTGGCTTTAGGTTTTTGCTTGATAAATTTCCAAACTCTCGGGAACTTTTGGTAATGTTCAACCCTTCTGCTATGAGTAATGCATCCGGGCCTGCAATAAGCAATCTGGTTAGAGAAAGGCTCCAAGAGGCTAAGAAAACCCAAATTTGCTTCATTCCCTTCATTTACAAGGAGTAAGGAGTTTTAATCAAGTAGCAAGATTTTTCTTTCCTATTCAATAACCAAATTGCTTTATTCCATTCATGTTCCCTTTAATGTAGGAAGCATTGGATTCTAATTGTTGTTGAGCTCTCTACCTTTAATGTTTATTGGTTGGACTCGCTGTGTTTTAAACCGAGAGGAGACATTAAGTTGTTTTTCAATACGTGAGTGAAATTATTATTATTATTGTTAATATTTTAATAAATGTGTATATTCTGATGTTAGTATATATAATTATTTTCTACTAGTGGCCTCAACACAACATATATTGGTGGTAAAAGATCAAGTAGAAGTCCTACTTGGAAATTACCCAAGGTAGTCAAACTAATATATGACTTATTATAATCATGGACATTATATTCTCTTACAAATAATATCTTCATGTAGGTCCCGAAACAACCTGGAGGTTATGAATACGGATATTTTGTTTTGAAATATATACGGGATCTCATGGAAGACCCATCTCCTACTATTGAGTCAAAGGTAAGTTGTTCATTAATTAAATTCTTAATTACTTTTCTGAAATTATACAAACTAATGTAACTATTTTTTGACTTTTTAGCTAAAAACATTGGCTGGAAAATCAACATACACGCAGGAAGAAATAGATGATGTCCGATGCGAATTCATCGAATTCGTTGCCAATCATATGGATGATACATGAGGGTCAAGGTACTCATTTCACTCATTTCCATTACTGATACGAGACACCCTACTGTCATATGGACACAATACACTCAAGACACTCACTAAACTATGACTGATAGTCCTACCCTCTGTTCTGTTTGTCGAACATCAATTTGTGGTTATGGAGTTTGTGGATTTGTTGTGGATTTTGAAACATCATTTGGGAATTTCTTATATAAAGGAACTGGAAATATTTCATGTGCTGTTTATGCATCTAGTGTATGATCAAGTGGTTCAAGTTGGTTTGGATATTATTGGCTGTCGAATTTGTTTCTCTGATGCAGTGAGTTGATACTTCAAATATCGGTTGATACTTCAAGTATCAGTTTGATGTTCAGATATGGGTTTTATATTTCATACATGAGAGTAATTCTCAGCTTTTATTATGTTAAATTGGTTCTCCATTTTGGGAGTTTTGAAATTGGATTTCAAGTTGAACTCAGGTTTTAAACTGAGCATAAGTTCAGTTTTATATTGTGAACCTTGAACAATTGGTTTTACTTGTATCTCAGGATTATTGGTTTTGTTTTAAGTTCACCTATATTGATTTGGGTTTGGTTTCACTTGTACATTCTCATATTGATTTGGTTTGGGTTTTTGATGTATGGTTGCATATGAATAATTCTGTCTGGTATACCTGAGACTTGTTCTCAGGATATCCATGTTCTCAGGTTTTAAACTAAGCATAAGTTCAGTTTTATATTGTGAACCTTGAACAATTGGTTTTACTTGTATCTCAGGATTATTGGTTTTGTATTAAGTTCACCTATATTGATTTGGGTTTGGTTTCACTTGTACATTCTCATATTGATTTGGTTTGGGTTTTTGATGTATGGTTGCATATGAATAATTCTCTGTCTGGTATACCTGAGACTTGTTCTCAGGATATCCATGTTAACATTTTGGTTGTTTCACCTTCAGTTTTATCTGTGAGCTTGGATTCCTTGATTCTCAGTTCAGTTGAAAATGTAGCCTACCTGAAATTTCTTATATAAAACATTTTTGAACTGGAAATGTAGCCTGCTGCTTTGGCCTGTGGCCTGCTGCCACTTGCCCCTACAGCAGGTAAAGCTGGAAAATGGGGGGGGGGGAATGAGTGCCCTGCTGCTAATGTAGCCTACTGCCACTTGCCCTACCTGCAGGCAATAGCCTCAGGCCTTATAAGCCAACATCTTTTTGATAGTACTTACATTATATATACATAAGATGAATCTGACAGAAACTCCACACAACAGTTTCCCACAACATATGTTAAATTGTGATCTTATATATGTGTGTTTTTAATCATGACTTATATCATTATATCATATTTATTAATCCTTGTTTTATCTTTTGCAGGGTACATGTGCTGTGGACACAGGTCTTTATGTGAAGTTGTATGTTATGGTGTGGGATGTGTGGATAGTTTTGATGTAAAGTGTACTAGCTATAATGGATACTGATCTATAGATTTTTGTGAAGATGTATATATATATGGCCTGAGAAATGTGGAATGATAGCTAAAGTGTACTCTATTTTAAGACAATAGAATGTACCCTATTTTGAGACAATGGAATGTGGTTCTATTTTGAGACAATGAAATGCAGATTAATGTTACATTTCAATATTTTGTTGTGAATATGGTTCAAATTAAGTAGTTTTCGAATTAAAATGAGCAGGGTTTGGAATTGAAATGAGCAGGGTTTAGAATGTATAACATGCAGTATAGAGCGTTATAAATGTTTGTACATGACCAATCATAACGCTTTCAAAATGTCCTGACCCCAACCATACTAAATTATTCATAACGTTTTTACATAACTATCTATAACGGTTTGAAAATAGAACGTAGTAGAAATTCATACTATTAATGACGTTTTCGGTCAATTTATCTATAACGCTTTGAAAAACATTCATAACACCCGATTTCATAACGCTTGGATGAAGAAAAAAAACCGTCATGGTATGTCATTAATGACGGTTTTTAGCCGTCATTAAATGGTATTTCTGTTGTAGTGATATATATATATATATATATATATATATATATATATATATTTAATAACTGGCCGCTACTGTTCCCGCGGGAACAGTAGCCAGCCAAGGCCGAACCACACAAACCCAATAACCCCGAGCCCACAAAACAGCCTAACCTCGCCCCCTCTATACTTGTATATATCGAGAGAAAAATAAAGGAAATTTCAACGAAGCCCTAAGCCTATCTCAGGATATACGACCCCAAGGTCTTCTCCGACACCCAGGCGCCTATGCGCAGCCACGGCCACCACCGGCCGGACGAAAGACCTGCCGTACGCACGTTGAACCAGAGTCAGCGGCCACAAGACAGCAGCAGCGCATCCGCGGAGCCGACTTCGTACGGTGTTTCGCTGCGCTCGATCGATCTTTACTCGATCCGTCTTTTTAGGTATTTCGACAACATATACGGCCCTAATTGCCTTCAATTAGAAAAATTTATATGCCCAAAATTGCCCAAAAATTTGACGCTAACTTGGCAAAAAAACTGTTCTGAATCAAACAGAGCTTCGCGTCCAATGAACTGTTTTGGAAGGCGATTATCCGTCGATCCCTCGTTTAGTTTAGAAAACTAATTAAATAGGTTTAATGACAACTTATATGGCTCCTGAATGATATTTTTAGATTATGATATCATCTATTGTACATCAAGTTAACTAGACTTAAAAATCGAGAAAAACTTGGCAAAACTATTTTTGAAAACTTAGAAATTCTCTGATACGACATGCGCCCCGACAAACCGGGCGACATGGTCGCGAACCGAAAGTATCGAAAGGTGTGTATCGACTTCGTGGACGTGTGGGATTTGACAGAATTTAAATTGGTTGCGTGAGCGCGATGAATTTGGCACGTATCCGTCAAAATTCACCGTATCGGCCCCTTTATAAATTTTCCAATTACTTTGTGCACGTTCGTCAAATCGAAAAAAAACTTGCGCCGATAGGACCTTATTGTTTTTCTGGTCCTGTGTGCCACGTTTGGTCCGATTCTAAAAAGGTCGATTGGAACGCCTATTTGGCGGGCTCGCGACCGGTTCCAACGGGCAAAATTGTGCACAGCCCGCCGAAATCCAACTTTGAATATATGGTTGGGTTCACCTCCTCAAACTGGACCCATAGACATGTAGTTTGATGACTTTAGAGACCGTAGGTCCTGGACGCATTTTGGTGCAAAACGGGTCCAACAACGGACATCGTTTTGACCAAAAATTACGATTTTGCCCCTATTCTAGAATTGAACTTTTGGACATGCGTTTCCTAGATATAATTTTTATATCGGGAACGTTCTCGATGTTTGTTTCAGCATTTGGAGCCGTTCGTAGATTTTAGCTTTCTTGTTTCATCGATTTGCTAGGTTGAGCTATTGGATCCTGCGCTTTTGCACATAACCTCATGCAAGATACCTTGCCATATTTATTGCTTATATTTAGTTACATTTTTTTTAGTTATTGTATATTCCTGTGTGTTTATTTCTAGTTTTTTTAGTTGATTTACTTGCTTATTTTTTATGATACATGATGCAAGTACTAGCCTTATTTCTTCCTTGTCTTTAAGTTATGTATATGGACCTAGAGTTAAGGGACTACCATCTGTAGTGTATTGCATAAACCTTGACACAGTTGTACCACAAGATATGTGTGAGATGAGTAGCATGTAGAGGTATTTGCGTATTGGCTGATCACCCGTGCGCATGTGTTAGGTCTGACTGCTAATAGAGGCATGCTAGGAGACTTAGCAGTTAGTAGAGGTACATGATCGTGGATGCGACTTAGATAGGTACATAGGAAGGGGAAAACATTTCCTTGTCGTATGGGCTTCTATTACACATTCCCTTGTAACCCGGAAGTTCCGCTGGAGATACGGGTATGATGACCCCCGCAGGTTGGCCATTGATATTTTTGAACGTTATGCGCTTCGTCACTGGTGCCCAAAAGGGGACTATACAAGATCCTATTTACAACCAGGGCTCATGCGACTAAAGGTTTGTTCTTAACTGCATAAACACATTAGAATGGTTAGGTAAATCCAAGTCAATGTAATGTCACCCCCGTTCCATTAGAAGCTTAGGATAATATCACATTACGGTATAGTGTGCTACCCCTTCTCCTTGTTTGGTTGTAGGGGTAGTCCACTGTTTCGATGATGAGATATTGAACCTTGTTACGATTGGGACTATTTTACTTCACTTGTGGCTTATGACATATTATATATTCAGTTTATTATGGCATATTCTTCATGTATCTTGTTACGTCCCTCTCAGGACCTGTTGATCTCTCCAGGTGTGTGCTTCTGTAATATTTGCAGGTGTTCCAGCCAAGGCCGTGATCTTCTCCATTCCTTCGCAGAGGGTTGCCCTTTTGTCGACTTGCTACATTTCCTTCGTATTATCTTTCGTGTATTATCCTTCTCATTTAAATGGTTGGTAGTAGATTTATCTCCGCCCAACTACAAGTATAAATAATAAATTTCATAGTTGATTTATATTATTATTCTTTTATTTGGTGGATGAAATTTAGTTGTCTTGGTTTACTGCATTTTACAGCTTATGTATACATACGAGGTTTCTATATATTGGAGATACTTCGTATGTATGCAGCTGGCATATCCATGTACTTAGTCCCAAGTATTTTGGGACTAGGGCGTTACATGAAGATCCATTTACATCCGATTGGTTTTGCTCCTTCAGGCAGATCGACCAACACCTAAGTATTGTTGGAGGTTATCGAGTCATACTGATCATTAATAGCCTCCTTCCAGAAGATAGCATCTCTGGTCTTCATTGCCTCATCATAGGTAGCGGATCTGCTTCCACATGATAGGTTAGGGGTGTCAACGGACGCTTATCGGTACGGACAGGACAATATTCGTATCCGAATTTTTTTTGTAATATCCGAATCCGATCCGATATCCGAACGGATATCTCTTTTGACACTCCGAATTCGTATCCGTCTAGTTTAACGGATATCGGATAATATCCGATACGATTAGCTAAAAAATTCGAATGCTAGTATTTGAATATCCGAAATCCGAAATATTAAAAATTTAGTTATTATCCGAATATCCGAAATCTGAAATATTAAAAATTTAGTTATTACCCGAATATCCGAAAACTAAATTCAATTTCTCTACATATTTGAGTCCTTTCTTTTTCTGTTATAAATTGTAATTAATATATATTACTATTATATATAAATTATATTATAATTAATTTATGTAAAAGTCAGTTGAGAATAAATACTTTAATCTTCTCTATTAATTAATATATATTACATATACATTATACTATGATATGTATAAAATTTTGGATATCCGAATCCGATATCCGAATTCGATATCCGAAATTTGCAATTTAAAGTCGGATCGGATATTAACGGATTCGAATACCCAAATATTCGAATTCGTATCCGAAAATGGATAATATCCGAAAAATATTCGGATATCCGAATCCGATATCCGAAATTTCGAAAAATATCGGAAAGTTCGGATACGAAATCGGATCGGATTCGAATTTTCAACTATCCATTGACAGGTCTATGATAGGTGACGAAATCCTTTACGAAGTCCTTCTATCTCCTAACTCGCTTAGATACAGGTTTTACAAGTTCTGGTTCAATAGTTGTTCTTGCAGCAACAACATCTTCCTGGACTACCTCTTCGTAAGGAACTTGAGCCTCCTACGTACTCACATTATTCTCCTGAATGTTTATTATGTCTATGCACTCTTCAAAGAATTCTGCGTCGCGAGATTCAATTATATGAGTTGACTCAATATCAAGGAACCTCCAAGCATCACTCTTATCATCATAACCCAAGAATATAGTCTTCGTAGTCCTTGTTCCCAGCTTCTGAATCTTCAAATCTGGAAGCTTCACGTACGCCAGACACTCCCATACTCAAATGACATTCAAGTTGGGTCTGACCTTGAACCAGAGTTTATGAGGAGTGACTTTCGAAGTAGCATGCTGTAAACACCCTAAAATTTCACTATGAATTTTTATTTTATTTATTTAAATTGTTTTACGATGGTATTTATATTAGTATCGTCGCGTGCGAATACGTATGTACGAGATAATTATCTTTTCTTTTATATAAAAGGTTTTATTATAGGTTTTGGTACATATATAAATAAATAGTTTGTTTTTAAAGACATTTAGAGTATATATTTTGTATATAAAAATTCTTTTATATAAAAAGGCTTTTATTTGTACAAGTATACAAAATAATTCAAGAAATGATATTTTTCATTTTAAAAATTTACTATTGCATGCAATTTAATTCATGTATATTTTATTTTATTTTTGAAAACTAATTATGATCATTTTAATTATTTACAAAAAGGCATTTCAAATATTTATATTTTCTGAGATTTTTGAAATTATTATTTTATTTATTTATTGTTATATATAAAAATATATTTTGAAAGTTGTTTCATTAAATGTTTAATTATTACGATAATTTAAAATTGGATTTATCTTATTTTGTTTTAAACTAAAAGATGGAATTTAATTAGATTTAAATTGGATTTGGATTTGGATTTGATTGGTTTTAAATTTATTTAAATTAGTAGCGATTTATCTATTGAGGGTTTAATTTTCTACTAATTATCCAGATAGGAGTTCCACCCCCTATATGGGAGACTCCGTATTATTTCCTCCATAATTTTATTCATAAATAATTCCACTACAAGTGTCGTGTATCGTGTTTGTGACCAAATCTTTCTTGTGTCAGCCGTGACGACCTCGGGTCCGACCCCGGGTGTCTTCCACTATCTTTATTTTATAGATACACCGTCCACTTTGTGTCCGACATACCGGATCACGCATTCCAAGCTCCCCATTGCGTCTGACAAACCGGGACACGACGCACCCCTGTCCCATAGACCATCGGACACATCCCCTAGTCTCTAACCTAACCTGAACCCTAATCATGCCTGCTGTTCTTTGTCCACCGCCGCCCCGGTAAGAATTCATCTCCTCCGACGAAGCCCCGCATGCACCAGCACCGCCCAAGTCCCTTGGACATCCACTACCACCCTTTCTCATCGCCACCACCATCACCTTCACCACGCCTACCACTAGCACCGTCGTCGTCACTCCGCCAACACCATCAACTCCTGTCAAACTAAACCCCATCTCCACCGGATCCTCACTAGAACCCTTTTTTTCGACCATGGCCACATCGCAAATCACCAGTCCCCCACAACCATCATGATTACCATCACAACCACACAAGAAAAAAAATTAACCCGCAACCACCACCAAGCTTACCTCCACCAACTCTCCTTCCGACCGCTGCGCGTGCACCACCTCCGCCGCTCCGCGTACGCATCGGATCTGGCCATCCCGACTTCTACCTCCTCTATGGTCGGCGAGCTTCGTGCATCGACGCGTGCAGAGCTCCGTCGCGTGTCCTGCCCCTGGAGCCTCTCACCTCTAGCGCGCCACCATCCTGGCCTCCTCCTCCGCCGGCGATCGCTCGGTATGGAACCCCCTCCTCCTCGAGCCGGCACCGACCCTTGCCGCGCCGAGCCGCTCTCGTGCCCCCAGTCTCCACCTCTCGCTATCCCTCCCGACTTTACTCTGCTCTCCCCTTTCTTTCGCTTCCTCACTCTCCCGATCTCACCTCTCTCTGTCTCTCTCAGTTTCTGATCTACTCCCCCTATTCCCTTTTGTTTTAATTTCATTCCTTTTAAAGACTTCCTCTCTCTTCTCGAAGACAGGAGAGAAACAGCAACCGAGGCTGCTGCTTGTTTTCGAAATAAAACTACTATTATTAAAAAAATTTCTTTTTCTTTATTTTCTCTGTATTATTATAAGTATTATTTTATTATCATCAGAATAATTATTATATTAGGTTTAATTACAGAGGATTATTATTATTGTTTTAGTTAATTATACTTATTATTATGATTGTTTATTAAGGTTATTATTATTTATTCAAGAATTATATATTACTTGTTTTCAAAGTATTTGTATAGTATAGGGTTATAACTAATTAGGAAATTTCAAAATTTGGGTTTTTACCCTAAAAAGTTTTCTTAGTTTTTAATATTTACCTAAAAAATGTATTCTTATTAATAAAAACATAGCTTTCTAATCTAAATATCCTATTTGACAAAGATATAACTTTGGCCTAAATGAGTTATTAATATTTTCGAATAATTATTTAAAATATTTTTATTTATAATTATTAAAACATTATCATTTATGAAGTTTAGTTTCTATTTATAAGCATAGGCTATACAAACTTTGGGTGTTAGTCTAAATCTATCTATTCCTCTAATTCCAAATATTTATCAAAATTATTTTACTAGTAAATATAGTTTTCAAAATTATAAATAGTTTCCAAAATAATACTATATGTATCAAAATTTCTTCGATTATCTTTCTGTCCGGAACTCATCCCACCATTCCTATTCTCTTGCAAATTCTGTACCCCTCATGTCAACCTTAACTAATCTGACCGTCCTAGACCCGATGAAACAGTCTATACCATCATCGGAGGTCATCGTGCATAGTTATAACATTGAAACTCATATGTTGTGCCACCTTGATCATCGCAGCACACCAGACGTCACTACCAGGCAAGATACCTTGTCATTTGCTGTCTACTTACTTTAGCTTATATTTCATGCATTTATTTATTATTATTTTTTCTGCAAAATAAATTATGTTTCACAGTTATATTGAGCTGCAATGTTAGTTTCTAGTTCAAATTCATGCTATTTAATTATTTTATGCACATTAAACTTAGATTTAAGAGATCACCCTTGGTTGCGTTGCATTCATAGGCCTTGACATATTTGTACCACAAAGTCGTGAGTCGCATATAGAACTCGGACATAAGTGACTGGCTGGCCACTGGTACGTATAAGCCGTGCGATAGGAATAACCGCTAATAGTATTTGCTTGTCTAGTTTGACTTAGCGGTTAATAGAGGTTACACGTATTGTGGATACAACATAGTAGGCATGGGACGGGGAGGACAATACCTTAGCGTATGGGCTACTATACATTTTGCCTTTTGTAACCCGTGAGCTCCGTTGGAGATGCGGGTAAGATTACCCATCATTACTGGCGGCCACTGGCTTTCTGCAGAACGTTATGCTCTTAAACCCCTAGTGCCTAGAGAGGCAACCATGCCAATCCTATTTTAGCCAGAGAGCCCATTCGTTGGAGGGTTGTTCTTAAAACTGTATTCACTTAAAATGGTTAGGCTACCTTATCCGTTAGGTATATGTACTTTTGGTTTGGGTATATCTGATCGCGACTTGGAACAGTAGCTTGTCGCGGATTAGTTTGCCACATCCTGTCCTTATTTGGTTATAGGTGTGGCTTACTACTTCGATGAGAAGGTACTAAACCTTGTTGTGGTCCGGATACCATATTGGATTCATGGCATGGAAAGATATTTGATCATGGATTTGGGTGCCATCTCCTGTCCTTGTTTGGTTGGTGGGATGGTACGCTAATTCAATGGTAGAGTATTGGACCATGTTATAATCCAATTGACTTATTTATTGAGCAGTTTATATTCAGTATTATGGCATGATATTATGTGTCTTGTTATGTCCCTCTGAGGACCTGGTGATCTCTCCAGGTGTGTGTTCTTGTCTCTTCGCAGGTGTTCTAGCCAAGGCCGTGATCTTTTCTTTTCCTTCAAAGGTGATTGCTCTTGGATCATCCATGTCACTCTTTGCCAAGTCATTTCTTTGTTTATGTATTTTCTTCTTTTACTAGTTGGTAATGGATTTGTCTCCGCCCAACATCATGTATAAAGACAAATTCTTGCTTAATTCTATAAAAGCATTATCTTTATTGTGGATGAGATTAGTTGTCATGGATTCTACTGTATATTTCACAGCTTACGTATATTTATTATACGGCTGGCATGTCTACGTTCCTAGTCCTACGTATTTTGGGACTGGTGCATTATATATTTTTGTGATGGCCCATACAGGTCTACAATAAATTATTTGGTTACTTTACCGTACCAAGCATGCCTGCGTATAGGATTAGAGTCTAGGATCTCATCCACATACTTGACCTCCTTCCTCGATTCCGTTTTTGAAGTCTCTTTTGACTCTTTGATTTGCATCTTGCTTAATTCCCTATACCATAAATTCTTATCCTTCTTTCATGCTTGATAGTGGTTAGAAAGATACCCATACTAGATAGATATGTTTTATTATCCCATCATACTACTAGTTTAACTCTTGTAAGTTGGGTAGAATACCTTACGACCTAGCATTTCCTTCGTTCTTGCAACCCATTATAGTGGATACTAAGTGGATTTCCTAGACCACAAATCTTTAGAGGACCATATTCTGTTGGTCGACCAAAGCCTTAGACAAGAAGACAATAGGACGACTGTATAGGCACTAAAATCTGGACGAGACTTAGATTCTTAAGGAACTTGGACTATTTAATTTCTTTCATCATTATCTTTCGTACTAATATTTTGGACTAACTTGACTAATGCTGCTAATATAGCCTAGTTTTGTAAGCTTATTCTTTATCAAGCTTGTTCACGACATATGTTACGGGAAGCGCTCCCACTAACATATCGTCTAATTAGAACTGGTGCATGATGGTCTGATCAGCCAAGTGCACTTTTGTTCGCCCTACCTACGATTACTCTACACGGATTAAAATATAGTTAAACAAATATAATCGCCCTTTATGATCTTATTCGCGTCTGCCATGACAACTCTCTTTTTGAATTATTCAATCGCCTTCGAACAACGTATTCGTATTAGATCATATCCTCCTTGAACTCTTTATTATTTTTGTCTTTCATAAAGACAAACGCTCATACTTGATATCCCCTTAGTTGTCCCACCATCTATTGCCAAGATAGTTATATATACACAAATGTAGCTAGCCGCCGGCCAACCAATGTGACTATATCCTTGTCTTAAACTATTTGTCCTTCATTCGATCCTAAAACTACTATCGTGACCTTCTAATCACTTGAACTTGAGAATGATTCAATTCGTTCCCTTAATCGTGCCCTCGACCTAGACATCTACCTTACAGTTTTCTCCCAAGAAACCATATCTCCAAAGTCTATAAATTATTTTCTCTTGATACCATACTATTCTTTAATGCATGTTATCTTGATTAAACTTTAACCCTCTTTATCATATTTCTTGCGTGAACTAGCGACCCTCATTCATTACCGAAACCATATCCATGAGTTATTCTTAGTTATCTTAATCACGACTTTCTAATTGCATGTTTGTGTGGAACACCGTTCCTTCGCCTCGCCCAATTTAATCGTATTTCCATATCGATGAATTCGTCTATCCTCTCAACCCTACATACCCCATTTATTTCTTAATTTCGAGGACAAAATTCTTGTAAGTTGGGTAGGATGTAAACCCCCTAAAATTTTACTATGAATTTTTATTTTATTTTATTTATATTGTTTTACGATGGTATTTGTATCAGTATCGTCGCGTACGAATACGTATGTACGAGATAATTATCTTTCTTTGACATAAAAAGTTTTATTATAGGTTTTGGTACATATAGAAACACATAGTTTGTTTTTAAATACATTTAGAGTATATATTTTGTATATAAAAATTCTTTTATATAAAAAAGGCTTTTATTTATACAAGTATACATAATAATTCAAGAAATAATATTTTTCATTTTAAAAATATACTATCGCATGCAATTTAATTCATGTATATTTTATTTTATTTTTGAAAACTAATTATGATCATTTTAATTATTTACAAAAATGCATTTCAAATATTTATATTTATTAAGATTTTCAAAATTATTATTTTATTTATTTATTGTTATATATAAAAATATATTTTGAAAGTTGTTTCATTAAATGTTTAATTATTATGGTAATTTAAAATTGGATTTATCTTATTTGATTTTAAACTAAAAGATGGAATTTAATTACATTTAAATTGGATTTGGATTTGGATTTGATTGGTTTTAAATTTATTTAAATTATTAGCGAATTATCTATTGAGGGTTTAATTTCCTACTACTTATCCAACTAGGAGTTCGACCAACTATATATAGGGGAGACTCTGAATTATTTCCTTCATAATTTTATTCACAAATAATTCTACCACAAGTGCCGTGGATCGTGTCTGTGACCAAATCTTTCTCGTGTCATCCGTAACGGCCTCGGGTCCGACCCGGGTGTCTTCCACTATCATTATTTTATAGATACACCATCCACTTTATGTTTGCATACCGGGTCACGGATTCCATTCTCTCCGTCGTGTCCGACAAACTCGGACACGACGCACCCCTGTCCCATAGACCATCGGACATATCCCTCTAGTCTCTAACCTAACCCGAACCCTAACCGCGCCTGCTCTTCCTTGTCCACCGCTGCCTCGACAAGAATTTATCTCCTCCGACAAAGCCCTGCATGCACCAGCACCGCCCAAGTCCCTTGGCCAGCCACTGCCTCCCCACCGAGACACACCCACACCGTCGTATCCTTTCCGACCTCCAAATCACCATTCACGCCACCACCAGAACCCCTTCTCATCGCCGCCACCATCACCTTCACCACGCCTACCACCAGCACCGCCGCAGTCACTCCGCCAACACCATCAACTCATGTCAAACTAAACCCCATCTCCACCAGATCCTCACCAGAACCCGTTTTTCCGACCATGGCCACACCGTAAATCACCAGTCCTCCATAACCATCATCATCACCATCACAACCACACAAGAAAAGAACAATTAACCCGCCACCACCACCAAGGTTACCGCCACTAACTCTCCTTCCGACCGTCGTGCGTGCACCACCTCCACCGCTCTACGTAGGTGCCGGATCTGGCCATCCCGACTTCTCCCTCCTCCATGGACGATGAGCTCCATGCACCGACGCACACAGAGATCCGCCGCGTGTCCTTTCTCTGGAGTCTCTCGCCTCTAGCACGCCATGGCCCTGGCCTTCTCCTCCGCCTGCAATCGCTTGGTGTGGAACCCCTTCCTCCTCGAGCCAGCGTCGGCCCTTGCAGCCCCGAGCCGCTGTCGTGCCCCCAGTCTCCACCTCCCGTTCTCCCTCCCGACTTCACTCTGTTCTCCCCTTTCTTCCGCTTCCTCACTCTCCCGATTTCACCTTTCTCTCTCCCTCTCTTAGTTTCTCATATATTCCCCTCTTCTCTTCTATTTTAATTTTATTCCTTTTAAAGACTTCCTCTCTCTTTTCGAAGACAGGAGAGAAACAGCAACCGAGGCTGCTATCACCCTCAGATTTTGTTATACGTATTTTGGTATACGTGTACGTATCTCGGACCTGTACACTACTAAAATAACCCTTTTTAGCGACGTCAGAATACGTCGCTAAAAAAGGAAAATTTGTCGCTAATTTCTATTAGCGACGTATTTAGCGACGGAAATTGGATGTCACGTATAGACTTGTCGCAGATTACAATTTCGTCGTAGTTTGTCGCGATTTGTGACGTCACATTTGGTGTCGCTAGACGTCGCAACATTAGCGACAGATAGCGACGTAAGAATACGTCGCTACTATGGCGACGTAGGGAGACCACTTAGCGATGCCGTCAACTTTATATATGATGACATGGCATGGCAGCCACATCAACATTTTAGCGACGCCTAGCGACGACTTTAGCGACGTCAGCTCTCAGGTTGGCGACGTATAGCGACGTGTACTTTCCGTCGCAGAACGTCGCAGATTTTATAAAAATAAATTAAAAAATATAATTGGTATTTTTGTTATGTTGTGTGTCTGTTTTACAGTGTGTGTGAAGTACAATATTCGAACCATTGACAGTTTCGCTTACTGTTCTATGTTTTATCTTGGATAGAAAGAGCAACAGTTCAGGGTACACTTCTTAGAGCTTCCTCTTCACGTCCTTCACCTTCTCGGGATCCTTGACAACGTTCCGAGAAAGTGAAGGACATGAAAATGAAGCTTTCAGAAGTACACCCTGAACTGTTGCTCTTTCTATCCAAGATAAAATATACAACAGTAATCGAAACTGTCGATGGTTCCGAACACTGCATTTCACATTCACTGTAAACACAGACACACATCATCACAAAATACATATTATATTTTTTTAAAATTTGGGCAGCACCTCCTTTGTATATCAGATCTTCGCTTATAACCCAGCGTAGGTATATTTGTCATCCCCGTCGCAGATATCATCACAATTAACAGTCTCCCATCATAACAGTCTATAACTAATAGATGAATAACAGTCTCCCATCATAACAGTCTACAACTAAATATCATACATGTACTCAATGAAAATACCAACAAATTAAATATCACAAACATACATGTCCAACAAACATACATGTCCAACAGAGTCAAATAATAATAAAAATCAGTGTACAGAACGGTCAATGGGCCCATAGGGCCAATAAATACAACGATGATAAAAAAAATCTACTGGATCACTGAGGACCCCTGCCGCACATTTGGGATAGCATGTACTCATACTGCTCATGTGTGAGCTGCACCGTAGGGGCAGTAGGAGGCAGTGCAATGTCTGGAGTCGACACCGTCGATGGACCGGAAGGACGTATCTGTTCTAGCTCTCGCAGTCGCTCACCATGCACAGCAAGGGTACTCACCATCCTCTGAGTACTCTTCTGAAGCGAAGCCGATACCTGAGTGAGTGATGCAGACATGGTCCTCTACAAATGGTCCAGCTCAACCTGTCTACGCTCTGTGCGCTGCGTAGACTCGGTGAGCGTGTGCAAGCTGGCAGCTGTAGCCTGCTGCAGACTCATCAGCTCCAGTATACTGTGCTCGACCGCATCAAATTATCCGGTGATCATCGGAGGGTCGGATCGTCGCTCTGCGGTAAGGTGATCAGAAATCTGCTGTTGCAACTCACGACGTAGCTCGTCGATCTGACGACGAATATCCTGAGCTCGTGGCGACGCCTGCGTAGCCGGAGACTGCGCACTGACAGAGGGGGTCCGGGATGACTCCGAAGCCAAATACGCGCCGTAGGATCCCGTACCGTAGTACGTACCCTTCTGAAGACCGCCAACGGCGGTCATCCAGAGGTCGTCCGGCGATGGAGGTGTATGCGGCTGGGAGGAAGTACCAGCCCCTCCCTCTGCTGGCGCACTAGCAGCAGCAGCCGTCTCCTCCTGTAGCCGAACAAACTCGGCCTAGAACATGTTTGCTAACGTGTAAGTGTTTGCTAAAGTCTATATTGATATCTATTTTCCTGTTTTCTAAATTATAGTAAATTAATATAACGAATAGAACGTACATATGCCTGCGTCGCCCTCTCATCAATGAACTCCCCAGCCCTCCGATGGGTGACCAGAAAGACGGTCACCATGTTCGGGTCCTCACCCTTTTTTACCTGTTAAAATATATTATCTATTATTAATATTAAACATTCTCTCGAACTATATATAAATTAATGTCCGTCATAGGAAACGTACCAGACGACGAAAATGCTCCGTTATTGGAATGGAGCCACCACACCACTTACCGGCGCTCGACCGCGCCACCATGGCCTTGTCATACCGCTCTTGTTACCTGGGCTCGCTGAATCTAGCCTTCATCGCAATCCACTACTCTGGCGTGATCCAACCATGGATCGGCTGCCCGGTACGATCACGAGACTTCTGGTCGTGGATTGCATCACGGATGAGCTTGCCTGCGACGGCAAAAAATTGGCCCTCGATCTTCGTCGCCCGGTATGGTGGATAGAAAAAGGTCCTCTACAAGAAGTAAAATAGAAAAGTTGTATAATATACACAAATGATTATTAAAATTTAAAAATAAATAAATTTTTTACCTTGAAGTGGGCGAACCAAAAGTCCTTCCTATCTGTAGGAGCATCTGAGTAGTTAATCCAAGGCCGGCCATAGTTCTGCCTCAGAAATACCCCCAACTATCTCTGTACTGCAGAAGGCCGATATCTATAAAATAATAATTTTCATGAATATATATGTACATAGTTAATCCATTTGAGAAATATATATTAATTAATTAACTTACTTCGTAGGCCCGTCCGTCTAAATCTCCATACGCGTCTCGCCCGGGGGAGCGCATAGAGGGTCGCTCTCACCTCCTGCCTGGACAGGATCAGTCTGATCGCCGTTCTCTATATGCTCGGCGTCGGCTCCCCCATGGAGCCGTCGGAAGGAGGAATGCTGGACGGGGGATCAGGGATACTGGACACGGGATCAGGAATGCTGGACGACGAGGGAGGAGTCACCAACCTGCTGGAACTGCCCTGTACCGGTAATAGACCGGGAACAGAACGGTACAATGGCGTACTCGGAGATGAGGATGAGGGTACAGAATCTCCATCCCCAGCCCGAGGCTGACGGGACTGTCTAATATAAAATCCTCCACGTCGTCCAGATGGTCTAGTCATACCTGATAATAACATATGACAATAAAACAATAAACATATTTATATGATAGACATCACAGATTTTTGAAAAATATCATAGTCACAGATAAAAGTGTCACTAAAGTGTCACAGATTTATATGATAGAAGTGTCACTAAAGTGTCAAATATGATGATAAAACAAACGTACAGATTTAATCCTCTTCTAAAAATTCATCTAGTTCGTTTAGCTCATCATCTTATTCTTCTTCTTCTTCTTCTTCTTCTTCTTCTTCTTCTTCCTCCTCTACATCTTTACTTTCATTACATCTTCCTCTTCAGATAATTCTACTTCTTCTACACAATTAGATGTGTAATAAGGAACTTCCGTCGTGTCCACTTCTATAATATTTGATACAAGAGGTAGTTCATCCTCTTGATAAGCTATATCGTCAACCACAAAGGTATTTCTAGCTTTGGTCTTGCATACTGCCCACCAGTCCGACCTTGTTGTTCCCCATTTAGGATAACTTGCGAAGTACACGAGCTGATCCTGACTTGATAGGACAAATGGTTCATAGGCTTGATATCGATGCCAATAGTTTATATCAACAAGACCGTGCTTGTCTACTTTCCAACCTTGACCTTCAATCGGATCGAACCAATCACACCTCAATAACACAATCTTAGCAGGCTCTATTCCATAACTATATGTCAGCTCCACGATCTTCCATAGCACGCTATAGAAATCGTTGCCCGTATCAACATCTTTGTAGTTCGAAGATCTGATACACAAACAGCTATTTTTGGTGGAGTCGAGATCCACAAAGTTGTCTCTGATCGGGCAAGTTGTTGACTTGAACCTAAAACCATTAACACAGTAGCTTGGCCATATTTTTGCAGCATAAATTTGTCCCTTGGCCAGCGTTCTAATAGACTCATTCTCAAGTCTTGTGTATGGACGATCGACCTAAATACTACGAAAGAAGCAATTAAGCTCATTCTCAATCAAGTGCATATACAGAAAGGTAATTACAGAGTTCTCAAGTCTTACATATGCACTCAACCATGATGGAAAATAATACCTTATTTCTTGTTCTAGTTCTTCTTCTGTTATGTGTGGCCTACCTAACCTCATATTATCATTAAATATGCTGAAAACAACATCGTTCAATTAATATAATAGTATAATAATCAACACTATTAAAATAATGTAGTCGTATTAATTACTTACCCCTCCGGTTTCTCTACTTCTTCCTCGTCGTAGTTGAGTAATACATACACCTGAGCAACCCTTAGCTCATCATCGTTCAGATATCTCTTCTTCATTTTACCCGATGGCTTTCCTGGAGCATTGAATACCTTCAGTATTGTATCATTACTTTTATGATCTCCGTCGTCGTTTCTGGAAGCTGTTGTTCTATTAGTTGCAACATGAGGCTTGAAATACATCGAACAAAAGTTTGTAATCTCCTCGAGAACATAGGCTTCACAAATAGAACCCTCGACCCGTGCCTTATTTTTCACCTTTCTTTTTAGGTGATTCAAATATTGCTCAAACGGGTACATCCATCGATATTCGACGGGTCCACCAACACGTTCCTTATAGGATAGATGAATCAGCAAATGCTCCATAGAGTCGAAGAATCTAGGAGGAAACACCCTCTCTAGCTTGCACAGTGTTACCGCAATGTCCTTCTCTTGCTTTTCTAGACGATCAACGAGCAATTTCTTAGAACAAAGATCCCTGAAGAATATGCTAAGCTCCGTCAATGGATCCCAAACTGCCTGCAGTAAGAATTCCCGAAATGCAATCGGAATTAACCTCTCCATGAATACGTGACAGTCGTGGCTCTTCATACCGTCAATTTATTTTTCTTCGGATCGACACATCTTCTAAGATTTGACACATATCCGTTTGGAAATTTTAGGCCCTGGATCCACCAATAAAGTCTCACTTTATCCTCCTTGTCCAGCAAGAAAATTGACTTCGGCAGGAACTGTTTTCCATTCTGCTCTATCAAATACAACGCAGGGCGTTTGCATATTTCTTCTAAGTCCAACCTGGCCTTGGGATTGTCTTTTATTTTTTCTTTTACGTCCATCACAGTATTAATTATGTTATCAAACACATTCTTCTCAATATGCATGACATCAGGATTATGTCTGATCAGATTGGTACTCCAGTATGGCAGATCCCAGAATATGCTCCTCTTTGTCCAGTTATGATCTCTACCAAATCCATCGCACTTGTACCCAGTTGTAGGATCTTCGATAGCACTTGGAAAATCTCTAACCTCCTTCCATATCGTGGCTCCGTACCACCTTGGCGGTGGATCACCCTTCTCTACAACGCCGGCACAGAATGCATTCATGTTTCTTCTGAACGGATGATCTTTTGGCAGAAATTGCCGATGACAATCAAAGAAGCACGGTTTTCCTCCGTGTTTCAAACGAAAAGCCTTACTACGGTCCATGCAATACGGACATGAGAGACGACTATGAGTGCTCCATCCAGATAACATTCCATAGGCCGGAAAGTCGTGATGGTCCACATAAGGGTTGCCTTCATCTGAAAATCACTACAAAAAAAATGCACATTGATAGCATAACGTAATAGCACGTTTTGCTGAACTGCTATAAAAATTAAGTTTGATATTTTGGTTACTTATAATAGCATTTGATAAACGCTAAGATAGAGTTTCATTAAGCGGGAACCTAAAAACACTTATACCGCCAAACACTTGACCAAAAAACCCTAAAACTCACCACACTTACAAATTTATTTTAGGTTTCTTTTATTTCCTCTTTTATTTTAGGTTTCTTTTATTTCCTCTTTCAGTTTCCCTCTTTTTCCAAAAACCCTAAAACTCACCACACTTACGAATTCGTCGTGAAGGTCGCTGACACCGCCGATTAGAGTCGCCGACGCCGCCGTGAAGGTCGCCCATCCCTGTCGAAGGCATATTTTTCTTCCTTCCTTCGATTTTGGTATCATGCATTTGATTTTGTTTAGGTTTTTTAGGTTTTGTAGGTTGATAAGTTTAGGTTTTGTAGGTTGATAAGTTTCAATTGTAGAGTTTTGTATCATGCATTTGATTTTGTTTCGATTTCATAGTTTTGTTTCGATTTCATAGCTTTCAATTTCATAGTTCTCGATTTCATAACTTTCATGCATTTGATTTTTGTTTCAATTTCATAGTTCTCGATTTTAGTATTGATTCGAAATTAATTTTCTTCTTTTTTGCATGTGTATGTTATTTGCGAAGAATGTTCTATTTTGACATTAAAGTTTTTGGGAATTGATTTAGCTGTAGCCATAGATAAATAGAATGAACAATCTGTTGTCTGATACTTGCGATGCATATTTATTTTGTTGTGTTGTTAAATTCAAACAATTGGATACACCAGTTTATGAAAGTTGGATTTGAGTAAACTGTGGTTTGATACCAATAATATAATATATTAAAATAATATTATGTTTTCTTAGTTGGATTTTGGTTTTGATGTGAAAGTTGAATTTGAGTTCTTATGTGAGAGAGTTTCAATCTGGACTCAGTTTTCAGAGTTGATGGTATCATGGGTTGATATGTGGTTGCCTGTGTGTATTGATGTTTTGAGTTGAGTCTACTGTTTAGTGGTTTTTGCATATCAGGTTTCAAATTAGGAGTGTGATCCAGGCTTGAGTTTTGACCCATACTTTTGCGTGCTGTGGTTACTAGTCGATTACGAAGAAGCTGCACAGTATGAATAAGCTCAGTAAAGATATATTGACAAGCATAAATTATAGGGTTATTTAGTAATAGGGTCTCGTATAATAGTTAAAATTAGAGTTTGGGTTTCGAAAATGACCGGTGTTAGAATTTGGGTCTCCAAATCACTGTTTTATTTGTCTACATGAACATTGATTTGGAGATCCAAATCCTAATGCCGCTCATTTTCGAAATCCAAACCCTAATATTTACTATTATATCAGACCATGTTACTAAATAACCCTAAATTATATACATCCCAATGACCACGTTTTTACTCTTAACTTTTTACTACTCAATTTTTGCAACTCAACTTCATAAATTGCTCTTTGAATTAATCACCTTTCATCGATTTTGAAACACACCGAGACCATCTCAAAAAGATTGTACGGCATGGGCCAAGGGCCGGATGACATATCTTATAGTACAAAAGTATAATTTAAATACTTGTATTACAAGATGTTCTTTTAAAGTGATATCGATGTACTTTAAAATTGACGAAACTTGTTTTCTAAAATTGAGCAGTAAAAAGTTAATATGCATTAGTGTGCCATTAGGATAGTTTAGCCTACATTTTTTTTCCAATTTTTTTGAATATGGGACAGTAGGCAAACCTGGTGCTTAAGAGTAGCTAAACTTTTTGTATGCATGGGAGATTATGGTATGACACCATTTGAAGGAGGAATTCCAATTAGGCCACATAATAATGTCTGCCATGTGAAAAATAACAGTTAGAAAATTTTATATTTGTCATAGTTGGCAGAAAATATAAGGATCAAGAACATGGAAGATTGGAGAGGAAGAGGTACCAGAAAACCCAAAAGAAGCAAGTCGTAGTGAAAGGAGGTGGCTTTCTCAAATTAAATTCCTTTTGCTGTGCTAGCTGGGATGCTACACTGTGGTCGAAATAGTAGAGGACCGCTATCATTGTCGTTGGAATGAAAGCTCCAATTATGTAGAGGAAGGGCACATCCAGCATATCCTGTCAGGTTAAAGATTATATAACAAGTCAATTTTGCATGTCTCTTGATATATATATATATATATATATATATATATATATATATTTTTTTTTTATAACAATACGAGATATTTTATCCACTTCCCAGTTACAAAGGGAGAAGGATGGATAAGTTTCAATGTTTTAAAAATAGGACCGGAAATCGACCCCATCAGGACATTGGCAGGACCGGCTATGAGCTTATGGCTTATGGGAGTTGAGGACAAACTTTCAGAGTTGATGGTATCATGGGTTGATATGTGGTTGCCTGTGTGTATTAATGTTTTGAGTTGAGTCTACTGTTTAGTGGTTTTTGCATATCAGGTTTCAAATTAGGAGTGTGATCTCAGGTTATCAATTGTAGTTTCATTTTAGGTTCAACAGTGAACCCTTTTTATGTTTCTTAGTTCTTCATGACATTGTTCGCAGTTGGTATTTCATCTATTCTCTGATATTCAAACAGTTTTGGGAAAAATATGGGTTTACTTGGTTGTTTCAGGTTGAGCTCAACTTTGGACTGAGCCAACTTTCAACTTTCATAAACTGTGGTTTGACACTGTCGTCGGCCCTAATTTCGCCCATCCCTGTCGAAGGCATGTTTTTCTTCCTTCCTTCGAGCTTTCGTGAATCTAAATAACAATTGTTTAGGTTTTGTAGGTTTATAAGTTTCAATTGTAGAGTTTTGTATCATGCATTTGATTTTGTTTCGATTTCATAGTTTTGTTTCGATTTTATAGCTTTCAATTTCATAGTTCTCGATTTCATAGCTTTCATGCATTTGATTTTTGTTTCAATTTCATAGTTCTCGATTTTAGTATTGATTCGAAATTTATTTTCTTCTTTTTTGCATGCGTATGTTATTTGCGAAGAATGTTCTATTTGACATTAAAGTTTTTGGGAATTGATTTAGCTGTAGCCATAGATAAATAGAATGAACAATCTGTTGTCTGATACTTGCGATGCATATTCATTTTATTGTGTTGTTAAATTCAAACAATTGGATACACCAATACTTATGTTACTGTCTGATTAGAGATGAACTTGTTTGGTTTAGGAAATTCAGATTTTTTGAGTATAGCTTAATCTGTTATATGAAACTTGCGATGCATCTGTTCTGTATTTTGGATTCTGGCTTCATTTGTTCTTCACGTTTGCATAACCTTAGACTCATTATGTATTTTTCTTTTGCAAGTACTGCTAAGTGCAATTATGGGAATTTGAAGCTTTTCTTTGGCTCTTATCACACGACAGGTTAGTACCATCTTTCTACATTACTTAGGCTGTTAATTGATGTCTTGAATTTTTGTATATTGTTGTTGTTGTTGTTTATTAGGTTTCGTGCTTTTAGTTTTATTGGTTTTAAACATGGTGAGATACGTTTGATATATTAAACAGATCTGGACTGAGTTTGAATTTTTTTTTGCTTGAGTAATTATAAGCGGTTGAGTTATTTGTTAAATGGTCTGAATATTGAATAATTTTGTGTTGTGAAATACTCTATCATTATATCTGATATGGCGCTTATGGTACTAAAGGTTTAGATTAAAGTTATATCATATAATGGTGGACAAGGCATGGGTGCATCTTTGCAGGTAAAACTTTAATTATATAGGTTAGGTTTCAGTAGGGGTTTGGAGACTTTATTTCTTCTTTTTTTTAACTTAAATTCTGAAATGAAGAGCTGATCCTGGTAATGAGAGAGGTGCTACAAATTTTGTGCGAGCTGTGGCTGCGGCTTTGGGAGACGCTGATATAATTGTATGCCCTTGTATTGACTGTCGTAATATAGATCGACACTCAGGTAGAGTTGTAGTTGATCATCTTGTTACTAGGGGAATGGATGAGGCTTATAAGTTGCGGTCTGATTGGTACCATCATGGAGAACTGAACTCAGGCGTTGAAGGTGAAAGTAAATTAAGTTATTGGAATGATGAGATTCTTGGTTTATATCAAGCTGCTGATTTTTTGGATGAAGAGTTAGCTAGTAAGGGTCAATTGGGTGAAATTGCAGAGGGTGAGGACAAGAAAGAAGATGAGTTTCTTACAAAGATTGCAGATGCTGAAACACCATTATATCAAAGTTGTGTAAACCATAGCAAGCTTTCGGCTATTGTATCACTTTTCAGACTTAAAGACACAGAATGGCTGGTCTGACTAGAGCTTCAATAATCTGTTAGAGACATTGTCGGATATGTTGCCAAAGGATAATGTGTTGCACACATCACTGTACGAGGTGAAGAAATTTTTGAAATCATTTGATATGGGATATGAGAAGATTCATGCATGTGTCAACGACTGCTGCCTATTCAGAAAGAAGTACAAGAAGCTCGATAATTGTCCAAAATGCAAGGCTTCAAGATGGAAGACTAACATGCACACTGGTCAAGTAAAGAAACGTGTACCACAGAAAGTATTACGGTACTTTCCAATAGTCCCACGGCTGAAAAGAATGTTTAGGTCTGAGGAAATGGCTAAGAATTTAAGGTGGCATTTTTGTAACAAAAGTAGCGATGGAAAACTTCGGCACCCTGTGGATTCGGTCACATGGGATCAGATGAATGACAAATACCCTTCCTTTGCCGCTGAAGAAAGGAACGTGAGGCTTGGCCTCTCCACAGATGGTTTTAATCCATTCAACATGAAGAATACAAGGTATAGTTGCTGGCCTGTTTTGCTAGTAAACTATAATCTGCCACCTGATTTATGCATGAAGAAGGAGAACATCATGCTAACATTGTTGATTCCTGGTCCACAACAGCCGGGTAATAGTATTGATGTGTACTTAGAACCCCTCATAGAAGATCTCAACCATCTGTGGAACAATGGAGAGTTAGCATATGACGCCTTTAGTAAATCGACTTTTACTCTTAAGGCAATGCTGTTTTGGACGATTAGTGATTTTCCTGCGTATGGGAATCTTGCAGGCTACAAAGTAAAGGGTAAAATGGGTTGTCCTATCTGTGGGAAAAATACAGATAGTATGTGGTTGAAGTTCAGCAGAAAACATGTCTACATGTGTCATAGAAAGGGTCTGCCACCAACGCATAGTTATAGGAGAAAGAAATCTTGGTTTGATGGAAAAGCAGAACAAGGGAGAAAGGGAAGAATTCTATCTGGTCGTGAAATTTCTCAAAACCTAAAAAATTTCAAAAACACTTTGGAAATTTTAAACAATCTGCAAGTAAGAGAAAAAGGACAGATTGTTCTGGGTTAGGCTCTGATAGTGAGGATTTATCCAGCGAATCAGAGGAGGAAGAAGAGGAAGAAGAAAACGTAGATGAAGAAGAGTTATCAAGATTGAAGAAAAAAGGTCCATCTTTTTCAAGCTACCTTATTGGGAGGTATGTTATTCTGTCATTTGTTTCTTTTAGTTTTTTTTTCAGATTCCATCAATTAAGCGTTGTTTAACTTTGTTTTATTTATTGTATATGTGTTGGTTAGGAACTACCGGTTAGGCATAACTTAGATGTAATGCATGTGGAGAGAAATATTGCTGCAAGTATTGTATCTACATTGTTGCATTGTGGGAAATCGAAGGATGGCCTTCAAGCTCGTAAAGATCTGGAAGATCTTGGTATTAGGAAAGATTTGCACCCTAACACCCAAGGAAAAAGAACATACCTTCCCGCAGCACCTTGGAATTTGTCCAAGGCAGAGAAGAAAATCTTCTGTAGGCATCTATTTGACTTTAAGGGACCTGATGGGTATTGTTCTAACATATCCAGAGGCGTATCATTAGATGACTGTAAGGTCACAGGTTTGAAATCACACGATTATCACGTGTTAATGCAGCAACTTCTTCTAATAGCACTTAGAGGTTTACTACCTAAAGGTCCTAGGGTAGCAAGTGTTCGCTTATGTGCATTCTTCAACCACTTGTGTCAGCGAGTTATTGACCGAGAGCAGATTTTGGTTATGGAAGCTGAGATTGTTGAAACTCTTTGCATGTTTGAAAGATTTTTTCCTCCAAGTTTCTTTGATATCATGGTGCATTTGACGGTACATCTAGGAAGGGAAGCTCGTCTTGGTGGACTAGTCCATTTTAGATGGATGTATCCATTTGAGAGGTAATACTTGTATTTTATATGATTTTTACAAAATTTTTGCATTTGACAGTTTTGTTGATCTTTCAGTTTTCACAATTGTCAGGTATATGAAAGTTCTAAAAGATTTTATGAGAAATCCTGCAAGACCAGAAGGTTGTATTGCTGAGTCTTATCTTGCTGAAGAGTGCATCCAGTTTTGTAGTGAATTTTTGAAGAAGACAACAAATGTTCAAGAAAAACAAGATAGAAACACTGAGTATGATAACAACTCAATCCTAGAGGGTCGGCCAATATCCGCAGGCATTTCAATTACTCTTATTGAAGTAGAGAAGAGAATAGCCCATCTTGCTGTCATCCAAAACATGGCTGTCGTCGACCCTTATGTAGAGTAAGTTCCACAGTTTTCTAGTTGATTACTCATTTCTTTTAATGATCAACAAACTGATACCTTTTTATTTCAAAATCTTGTACAAGTGAGCATCTACAGTTTCTGCAAGACCCAAATGGAAGATGTAGACGTGATGCATCTACGTTATGGAGTATGCATGCTGAGAATTTTACAAATTGGCTAAAAGAAAAGGCTAGTTTTATCTTCTCTGTTTTTTATGTTATAATGGTATGTATATGTCTATTGGTGTCTGACTTGTTGTTTTTATTTGTTAGATACCTCTTGATTCAAAAGAACATAGAGAAACACTTAAATGGTTGGCATATGGTCCACGTACTTCTGCACGGTCGTATTCAGGTTATATAGTGAATGGTCAACGGTTTCACACAAGATCAGTAGATAGAAAAAGTCAGAATAGTGGGGTTTTCTATGAGGCTACTGTAATCTGTAGATCTAGTACGAAAGACACTTCACAAGTGGTTGATTTGGTGTCATACTACGGCAGAGTAACTGACATTATCTTGTTGGATTATAATGTTTTTTACGTTCCTCTATTCCGGTGTCAATGGGCAATAATGGGTAATGGAGTGAAGATAGAAGATGGTTTCACACTTGTCAACCTAAATCATAGTCAAGTCTCTTTTTTAAGGGATCCTTATATCTTAGCCTCTCAAGCAAAGCAAGTGTTTTATTCAAGGGAAGACGAATCATCAAGTTGGTATGTTGTTATGAGAGGTCCGGCAAGAAGATACAGTAAGGAAGATTTTTAAGAAGGAAATGCTGACATTGGGCCACTGCCATCAAGTGTTGACATGGATGTTGACATGGATGATACTGAAAATGCCCGAACTGATTGTGAAGGCATATATGTGTGAAATTTAGGTTTTTGATTATTTTCAGTTTCTTCCTTGTTTGTTTGTTGTGTCTGATGTGTGATTGGTCATTGTGTGCTTACTTGATGTTTTCTTGTTTTGTTCAGAAATGTGAATTAACTCGTTTCTGTCATTGTTCAGGTGAATTAAAATGGGAGATAGAAAGAAGAAGCAAGGAAGAGACCCACAACCTTGGCTGAGGAAGAGACTGAAGCTGAGAATGTAAGGACATCTACAGCTGAAGATGGTGAAAAAGGTGTAGATGAAGAAGAGCCTGAAGGTGAGTTTGAGTATATGAAGAGCATGAACGTGAGGTTGAACCTAAGCGTAAGAGACAGCGAGAGGACCGACAATGATGAAAGACATCGCCAAGGACCCAAATACCAGAGTGCGAGTTGACTTCACTTTCATGGGAGAACCTTATGGTCCTGGGTCAGTTAAGTTGTCTTCATACTTAGGTCTACTGGTACGGGAACACGTTCCTGTTACACTTGAAAGTTGGAAAAAACTCGGTGAAGAAGTCAAGACACTCTTTGGAAATCTGTTCAGGTTACATCTTTAAACTGACTTCTTAGAAAGTGCCATAATCAGATTATTTCTGTAATTTACTGTTTTGTTTTGCATATGAGTTCAGGCAAGATTTGAATTAGATGAAGATTACCAAAGAGTGCAGTGCTTAAGCAGATGGGATGTTTGTGGAGGTCATCTAAATCGTGCCTAGTTTCCCAATTAATGAAGCAAAGAACAACCAAAAGAGGATGAATCTGAGACCTAAGAATGTTTCTCCAATTGATTGGCGTAAATTTGTGAAGCTCAAAACAAGCCAAACATTTAAGGTATTCATTTGGAATTAATTGGTAAGTGTTTTAGTAGATAGAAGATTACATAGTAACATTCATCTATTAGGCTCTGAGTGATAGCTATAAGGAAAGAAGGCGCAAACAGATTCCGCACACTTGTAGTCGTAAAGGAATGGTTAGACTAACAGAAGAGATGGTAAGCCTAAAGTTATGTTCTTTTATTATGATCAGCATATTCAAAGTCCTTTTTATACACCTCTTATATTTTCTCTCCTCAGAAAATTGGTAGTAAAAACCCAGCTGAAGTGACAAGGCTAAGGGTTGGGTCAAGTCGCGTACCAAAAAAGATGGTACACCAGTGAATACAAATACGGCTGAGAAAATTGTAAGTTCTTAATTGGACTTGAAATGATTTTGATTTGAGTTTTTAAGATGTCATGTTCTGTTACATTTTAGCCTTTGGAATCTGTATTTTATGATTTGTAGAAAAGGCAGCTGAGATGGTTAATAATGATGGTCCATCTTCTGCAACGAATGAAGGACGAGATACACTTAGCCAACTTTAGGACCCGACAATCCTGGTCGAATGAGGGCAATGGGTAGGAACATGAGTAAGACCAAATTAGCTTGTTTCCAAGTGAAGCACAAGTGTATGACTGAAATGGAAGAGAAACAAGTTCATCTCCAACAAAAAGTCAATGAGTTACAAGTTGAAATTGCCAAAATGAAAACCAGGTAAGACAATCTCAATAAATATGTTGAGCCACTGAATGATATATAATTTTTACATTTGTCCTGTTTAAACAAAGAGACAAGAACCTGAAGTGGTGAAAACTCAGCTGCAAGAGTAAGGCTTTCTATCATATCAATGCTTTCGTTCTTACTTTACGATCTGATAATTTATATTCTAAACATTTCTAGAGTGTGAACAAAAGATCACAACCTAAGTGTGTCTTGATTGATTGGGGTGGTACTGATGCAAACGTTGCTGAGGGGCGTATTATTTCTTCTGATGGAAGACTTGGTGAATGAGAGTCGCTTAGGCCCTATGGATGTTAAAGTCTGGTTGACACTGCTACTGTACCAGAAGCATTCCTTTGGAGACCTGCGACTAACATGTTCACAATTGAGGAAGCTGTTGGACAGATGATTGCGTGGCCTGCCTCTAAGTGTGTTAACCTAGAACAGGGGCTCCAACAAGAAGACATTGCACCACTGGTAAGGTTTATTTGTCAGACTAATAGCAAACTGAATTGGTCATTGATGAGTAGGATTATGTGATGTTAGCTGAATGTGTTTGACAGGGCCCAAGGACAAATTCTACAAACAAGTACAAACTATTGGATTTGTCTGCAGATGATTTGGTTGTTGCTGAAGGACGTTGGCAAACACAAGAACCAAAAGCATTGGTTAATGGGCTTCCACTCGGACCAAAGGCAGTTAAAGTATTTGTGGATGTCATACATCAACCTGATACATTCATATGGAGGCCAACGATGGACAAGACATATCTTGAGGACTGTTTAATGTCTTTCGTGGCATGGCCTGCCATCAAAGTTATATTTGAGAACACAACAGATGCAACAGGTCAGAAATCTTCTCTTCAGAATCCTGCATCATCTGATAAAACATCAGGAGGAAAATCAGCATCAACAGGTCAAAAATCTGCTGGAACAAGTTCTACATCTCATATAGAGACATCTCGAGCAACAGGTACAAAATCTGCAGCAACTTTTCCAAAAACCTCCTGCTGAGAAGGCTCCGACAACAGGTCCAAAATCTCCTGTAAGGAAATCTCAACTAGCCTCACAATCCCCTATCCAAAGATCTCCGGTAAATTTTTGTAAATATGATCTGAAGTTGGTTCTGCTTATTACTGTGTGTATTAATTGATTTATGTTAACTGGTAGCGTAAACATGGAGCTGAAGTTATCAAGGAAAATCAAAAGTGCAAGTTGATGGACATTAGCGGAAGGAAGCGGGTTGTTGCTGAAGGGCGTGTGCATTCAACCGACCCAGAGCAAAAGGTACACTTTGTTCGCTTGGGGCCTAATGCAGCTAGAGTTTGGGTAGATATAGTGAAGGTAGATGATGCAGCGGTTTGGAGAACAACAGATGATATCGAGTTTATGGGAGATGCACTTGGTTCGTCTATCGCATGGCCAATGGATAAATTGGTCATCTTTTGATTTTAAGAAACTTGGTAAGTGTTTTAATTAGTGTAATGCTTGTGTTTTGTTTTTCAATCTGATATTTCATTGCTTAACTGATGTAAGACCTTGTTGCTTTTTTTGCAGGGGAATGAACAAACTTTGGTCCGAGTTAGCAGTTTAAATTAGATTTAGACTAGCTAGGCTTATGAACTTATGACTTGTCTTATGTATTTTGGATTCAAACCTATGTTATGTATGTTGAATGAAAATGTTGAATGAAACTCTAGACTTGTGTTATGTATGTTGAATGAAACTCTAGGCTTGTGTTATGTATGTTGGATTGGTTTTAGACTTGTGTTATGAATGATCTTATTTGTGTAAAACAGGTTCTTATTTATATCATGTGAAACAGGTTCTCTAATATTAAAATAGATACGTAAAACAGGTTCTTATTGAATGAAAATACGTTTAATAGCAAAAAAAAATGTTATAATCATATATTATAGCACGAAACTTTAGCCGTGAAATAATTAATTAACGCTATAACAAAATATTTTAAAACAATAAAAAATTGCTATTGTAGAACGTCCTATCATAGCACAAAATATGAATTGTCATCAAGTTTTTAACATAAAACGGATGTGCCATAATAAAGAAAATTAAGGCATTCAGATATTGTTATTGTATCTGAACCTGTCGTAGCATTTTAGAAAAACGCTATCGTATGGGTGGAACCTAAGATAGCTGCCGATGACATAGCATTTATGAAAACGCTATGTAATACGTACGATAGCAGATTTTTTGCGCTAATAATGTACATATTTCTTGTAGTGAATTCTGCTTCCTGGAAACATCGTACGTGTTAGCGCCTACTTCCCATAACTGATTCAACTCATCTATCAAAGGCTGTAAGTACACATCAATGTTCCCCTTGGGATTGTTCGGACCAGAAATTATAACGGTTAGAAACATGTACTGAGTCTTCATTCACATCAAGGCGGTAGGTTATACGGAGTGACAATCACAGGCCAGCACGAATACTGGGATCCCGAAAGACCAAAAGGAGTAAAACCGTCAGAAGATAGCCCCAACCTGACATTACGCAGATCTGAAGCAAAATCAGAATACACTCGTTCAAAGTGCTTCCACGCTTGTCCATCGGATGGGTGATCCAACACTCCTTCAATCTGTTCTCGCATGTGCCAACTCATATTTTTGGTCGTCTCTTTCACCATAAATATTCTTTGTAACCGCGGCGTTAAAGGCAAGTAGTGCATTGAATCGGTCGGTCTTCTTGCACCGGTAGACCTTCCTGTACTAGTTGTCTTACAGCGATCAGCACCATAAAATCTGCACACATCTGCGTCCTTGTCGTCTTTGTAGTACAGCATGCACCCATTGTGACAAGAATCGATTTTCTCGTATCCCATCCAGAGCGATCTCACCATCCTCTTAGACCGATAGAAGTCTTTAGGTAACTTAGCACCCGCCAACAAGATCTCTATAATCAACTCCAACACTCGGTTGTAGCATTCTTACGATATGTTAAAATCTGACTTAATGCTCAACAGTCTTGTAACCACCTCCAACGGAGAATGATCCTCACAACCAGGATACAATAGAGTCCTTGCATTCTCTAGCAACTCCATGAACTTTGCAGCATCGACATTCGGTGCCTCCTCAGCTGCATCATGAACGAAACTAGGCCCCGCAGCATCGAAAATCATGTTCACGCACCCGTCGTCGTATACATGATTATCTGAAACAAAATTAGGTCCCGCATGCATATACGGCTCAACATAAGGCTCCGGCTCTGATGCTAAAGACACAAGTTCTCCGTGTGCGGTCCACTGATAGTAATTAGGCGTGAAACCCCTCAAGTACAAATGATATGTCACTTCCACTTCTGGATAATATTTTACGTTATGACATTTCACACACGGATACTTAATTTTGGTGTCGTCCATGTACTGAGGGAGCGCCTTAGCAAACTGCAGGAACTGCTCTACTCCCGCTATGTATTCATCCTGTACACCACACATATCATCAGGACGACGATTGTACATCCATGAACGATTCCGCAAGTAGTAATTCATATCCATTTGGAAATAATTCTGCAAAGATGGACACACATGTTCAGCGCAGTAACTAGTTAAACTGGGTGAAGTTGAGTTGACTAATTTAATATCTTGGACAAACTAGTCAAACTGGGTGAAGTTGATTAAGTCTAGGCAATTATCCTTCACTAGACATAGACATGGAATAAATACCGATATTTACAGTGTCCGAACTTCCTAGTGTATATTATAGTAGAGAGACATGGTAACCGTATGTAGGGGTGCAACTCGGGCGGGTTGGGTCGGGCTTGAGGTCAACCCGAGCCCAACCAGATGAATCATAAGCCTAATCCGAGCCCAAGCCCGGCCCGACCTCGGGTTCAACATATGAAGCCCAAGACCAAGCCCGGAGGATCGGGTTAAACTCGGGTTAGGTCGGGTCCATCGGGTAATGTTGACCAACTGTTGACTTTTAGTCAACTGGTCAACTCTGGTTTGGTTTCGGGTCAATTCTAGTCACTTTTAGGCTAAGTTTGACTTTCATTGACTTTTGGTTAAAACGGTCAACCGAGGTCAAAACTAGTTTAGGAGCACTATTTCTGACCATTACCAACCAAGGAAACCACATTCTAACCATATCTTAATATCTTAAACTCATACCTTAGCTTCTAGGCAATTACCTTAACCTATCCTATTACCTTACCAAGGTAAACTCACTATCAAATCCCTACATTAGTTTCTAGGCACTTCTACCTCAACATGGTATCCTAATACCATGCCCTCGTATCCCGATACCATGCCATGGTATCTTGATACTCTAATTTCATATCTAGAAGTATCTTAGAACTTTACCCTTTCATAGGGTAAACACTAATTACCTCACTAGTATACCATACCTCAACATGGTCACAACACTCTAACTAACTCTTCCACCTAAACATTCAAGGGTTAATGGGCTGATTTGAGATGGTAAGGATGGATGGATGAATGAATGTGGGTGAATGGATATATGGATGTATGTTTGAATAGATGAATGAAAAATGGTATAAATGAATGGTGGAATGAATGTTTGGATGAATGCATAAATTAATCGATGGACTATGGCTGAATTGGATGCATAAATGAATGACTGAATAAATAGAGGAATGTGGGTGGAAGAATGAATGGAAGGATTAATGAGTGGTGGCTGAATTGAGTATGGATAGAAGAATGTATGGATTAATGAATGTCGAAGAAGGGCTGAATGGATAGATGGAATAGGGGGCTGAATAGTGAGTGGACGAAATGGATCACCGAATGGCTGCTTCCCCCCACCCCCTCATACTGCTGCAAAGCAGCAGTTCCCAACTGCTACTGCTGCAGTTCCTTATACTGCTACTGCTGCTGTTGCATATGCAGTCACCTGTGGGGACTGCTGTTGGCCGAGAGGTCAGCATGCCAAATGGCTCCTACTGTTGCCATTTTAGCAGCTCTCCCATCCTCCACTGCTCCCTCACTCTCTCTAACACTCTCCATATCCCTCTCTCTATCACTCTATATATCCCTCCCTCTATCACTCTCTATATTTCTCTCTAAACCACAACAACACCTACACATATATATTTAGATTAAGATACATAGATATAGACACACACACACCAATAAATATATACATTGACACACAATACATATATATATATTATATATATATATATAATTATATATATATATTTTTTTTTTAAATTTATATTATATATTATATATATATATTAGCATATATAATATATATATAGATATATATAATACTATTATCTCGATATACTAGAAAAATATATAATGTATATATATTTATTATATATATATATAGATATATATCTATAAAAAAAAATATTTGATATTTTGGTTTATTTTATTATATATATATATATTAGATATATATGATATTATATATATATATATATATCTATATATCTATATATATATATATTATGTCTATATATATTGTGTATATATAATATATATATATATATATATATATATATATATCTAGATATATATATATATATATATATACACATATACACAACTTAAATACATACAATGAAAATATATATAAGATACAATATGATTCATTATGATACCATGAAGAACATGCCTCCAACATCCAATGATCTAACACACTTAACATCTAACTTGAAATTCACACACACACAAACACACACACACACACATACAAGGACTGTGCACAGCACAGTCCCCTGTGCACAAACCCCTCCCCATAGTGTTAGGGGAGGAGGGGGTTAGGGGAGGGGATCGACGAACTCATCGTGTCTAGATTTAGGGTTGGGGCTCGAACTCATCGTGTCCCTGTCCATGTGTCCGTATTTAGTGCTAGGGTTAGGGATAGGAATTACCTGGGGGAAGGGCTCAACGAACAGCGGCTCTCGACGGCGGAGGAGGGGGCTTTGGGTGGAGGAGGGGGCGTTGGCTCTCGGCTCTCGACGATTTGGGGAAGGAGAGATCGAGAATGGGGGGAAATAAAATTTCTGAATCGGTATGTAAAAATATTAGCGACGGCTTAGAAATACGTCGTTGATCGTCGCTATTAAGCGACATAGTCTTAACTACGTCGCTAATTGTCGCTAATTTCTATATATTTGCTACATGCAACAAAAGATGTCGCACGTCGTCGCTGATTACCGACGTACGGTGATGTATTTTCTACTACGTCGCTAATTCCAATATTTAGTGACGTTACAATAGGACGTCGCTATATGACGTCGCTAAATTGACTTATTTTGTAGTGGTATTTTGACTTGTCCTGGCTTGCTAGCCATGGGTTATTTAGCATTTTATGGTTCGTGTGGTCTATTTTGGCTTTGGCATGCATCGGGTTCGGTTTTGGTTTGGTTTGGCTCGGTTTGGGTTAGTATGCAAACCCCTACCTACCACCATCCATCATTTATTAACCCAACAACCCTTCTCTCTCCTCATTCCTTTTCTCATTAACTCCTTCTTGTTCCTCATAACTCGCACTCCACCTACCAAGAGAGAGGCTTAGGCAAGTGCAAACTTGCTTCATGGAGGAACTCCATTTTTTGTTGTTCTATTGTCTTCCTCACGAGATTCTAAGACACTTTAGTACTTAGCATTTTCAATTTCCATGGGTTAATTCTTGTAGATCTAAGTTTGTTGCATTTTCAGATTTCTTGGTGTCACGACCCGCACCCTGAAGAGGGGCATGAGCACGTGGTTACGTCCAGCCTACGCCGCAGTATCGGCGGTAGAACGCTGTATATAGGGTCTGTAAATACTACGACTAAAACAGATAAAGGTACCTGTACAGTATATACACTCCGAATGGAGGTGACATAGCAATACAGTCTCAATCACATATATCAAACTAAGTTAGATAGCATGGAAAGGAAAATACGATAGATAAAACAGGAAATGAGTCCAAGTTCCATAAGTCAGAGCTATACACAACATCCATGGTCTCAGAAAATATATATAATAGATACTACAACTGACAGTGCTAGCTGGCTCGCAGGCCAGGCAAACCTAACTATCTATACTACTCAGGGTGAGCAAAATCTAGTGGCTCTACCAACAAGCCACGGTCTAAGTCTACTCCGTCAGACTCTACCCCATAGTAGGTCGGGCAATCAGCCTCGGAATCATCTGTAATATGTCAACGATATCCTGTCAGGAAAATGAGCAAGTACAAACACCAACAGCAGTTCCATATGAATTGACAAATTCTATAAAAGATAGTGTAATGAAATACAAGACAAAATCAACTGGAAATACATATCATGATGTGAGTACTGAAAAGGACGACGATATGAATGTATATAGGGCGACTTGGGAAATATTCGGAAGCCGAGTTACAACCCCTAAACCAAACAAGGACCGAAGCTGCAACCCTTCTCCCGAACAGAACTTAGTCACCAAGATAATAAATATAAAAGGTGCCTTGAATTATTAGTGTGTTATGTGATCGGCTTGGAAAAAATATGCTCAGGCTTTCCATCCGACCGGCTATGAACCCTGTATACAATAGAACGATAAGGCCAGTCACCATGGAAAGCTATGAACCATATAGGGTAAGGCTTTACCCGTCGTGAGGCGAGGGTATAGCTATGAACCATATGTACCATAGAACCATGTGGGAATTTGATCACACAACCACTAATAACTCCCCCATCCCCGAATAGTACAATGGATCTGTACATGACACGTTATAACACGGGATTCCTTAAGAGGGTAGCAAGTCCCCTTTGAAATAGGGTTCTATACCAATACACTGAAATAAGACAGAATATGTACCAATATACTATGTAACTCTAGGAATAACATCTCATATCATGATCCAACATATACTAGTCCGTGAACTGTCGTGATTGGAAATCGAGTATAACACTACAACTAAATCGGATATAGCAGATATCAAGACAATAAAAACTATCAGTGAATGTACTCGCCTGTGGTCCTGAGCTGATAGGGTGAACAGACGCTCAGAGTGATCACAGACCTAAAATAAGATACTATGAGTCAAACAGGGGTAAATACTTAAAAAGGAAGCTAATTCAAGTCATGAATGCAAGTCTAAGTCAAAACTAGGTCAATCTAGGTCAGACTGAGTCACACTAGGTCATACTGGCTCATACTAGGTCATACTGGATCATACTAGGTCACTAGAAGTCAATCCAAGTCAAACTAGGTCAATCTAGGTCGGACTGAGTCACACTAGGTCATACTGGCTCATACTAGATCATACTGGATCATACTAGGTCACTAGGAGTCAATCTAAGTCAAACTAGGTCAAACAGGGTCAAAGGTTGACTTATAGTTGACTTTTGGTCAAAGAGTCAACTCTGGTCAACACTGAGTCAACCCTGGGTCAACCCTAGGTCAAACAAGTCGAATGTTGACTAACAGTTGCCTTTCAGTCAACTGGTCAACTCTGGTTTGGTTTCGATCAATTCTAAGTCAAGTATTGACTTGAAGTTGACTTTGGGCCAAAAAGTCAACTCTTGGTCAACGGGGGTCAAGACTAGTCTAAACTACCCTTATCTAGTCATTATATACCAAGACAACCTATTTCTAATCCCATCTAGCAATTAGAAACCCAATACCTTACATTACCCAATACCCCTTATATTTACCCTTACAAGGTATTCCCGATACCTTGCCCATTACAAAGGAAACCCTTCTAGATCTCAGGATACTAGCCTAGGCTTCTTAGGGTAGCTAGATACTATCCTATCTAGGGGAAACTAACCAAGAAATCTAGGGTTCTTGGGCATCTAATCCATCTTATCTTCCATGTTGGTCATCCCAACATTATCTTAAGGTAATCTTGAGATATCAAGATACCACATATAACATAACCTATTTCTTCTAAACCACACTCACTCTCCCTCACAAACATCATCTATCTAACCTCCATCTAACTTAGAATACTACTCCTAAAATAACTCTCAAGAACTAACTCAAACAACTACCACAAACCCCCTAATGTATCTTAATATGACATATAACATAACATGACCAACCTTATTTTCTACCACTATAAACACTACTCCACTAACCATCTAACACACTAATAACACTCTCTAACTTAGGGGTTTCGTAGTACTAAATGTGGTTGACAAGTGGGGGTAGGTATTTGGGGCTAAGGTGGTTCAAAAGGGGATGTTTCGGGACCACAAAAACTCCAAAAAACTATCCTGCACTGCTTCTGCTTACTACTTACTGCATATTGCTTACTGCTTATCCTGCTGCTTTCCTGCTCATTCCCTCACTCTCTAACCATCTATCCACATACACAAATAAATATATATGCACATTCCACTCACAAATATATATATATATATATATATATATATATATATATATATATATATATATATATATATATTGACACTCTCATTATAATATGTACACATGAAAATATTTTAAGAACTCATTTTAAAATAGACACACCCACAACTTATGTATATATATAAGACACACATACAAATATATAATCAAGATACCTAATAATATAGTCACACACACAACCACAAGATATATATATATATATATATATATATATATATATATATATATATATATATAATATATATATATATATATATATAATAAACAAAAAAATATATATATATATATATTTGAGTGTCATATATATATATATATATATATATATATATATATATATATATATATATATATATATATATATATATATATATATATATAAAGAATATGATAAAATAGATATATATTATATATATATATATATATATATATATATATATATATATATATATATATATATATAAAGAGACACACCATTCTAAATATAAAATGAATATGATAAAATATGATACCATAAAGAACACATTAGGAACAACTCTCTAAATATATAAATCTGAGATTAAAATACTATTTAATTATTCCTACATTATATTTATGCATACAAGTGTCCAAAATAGAGATTTTTCCCACTAGGACACAACCACAACACAAAGGACATGGACACAAAATGGACACAAATGGAGATACAACCATGGGGGTCATTCCTATGGGTACAAAATAATACTATATGCATGTTGGGGTGGATTAGAGGAGAGATTCTACCTTCCGGGAGAGAGATTCAAAGGAAAAAGCCTTCCGACACGACACCGACACGTAGAGATTCCAAAAGGACACGAAGGAGCTCCGAATCCTCCCAAACTTGGCTAGCTCCCTCCTTTCATGGAGTAGAGGAGAAATAAAGAAGATTTGGTGGAAGGAGTTGATTTGGAGATGAAATCAATGGGGTTGCTCTCTAGAAATTTGGGGAAGAACATGAGAGAGAAAATGGATGGATAAAATAAAATGGAAGAGATGATGACTCACTCCTTATCCCCCCAAAGGTGGCTGCCCAAAAAGGGTGAGGTGTCCCCATTAGAAAAGTCCAAAATGCCCCCACTTGACCTATTTGATTTAAATTAAGAATGGGTTAAAGGTTGAGGTCAAATTAGTCTAGTTTTTTGTCTCTAATTAAACTAAAACTATCCATAAATAATTAGTCTAACTACTAACTAAAATTAATATCATGTGGACTAAAATTAATATTATGTGGGCCATGCCTAACTACTGTATGGGTCCCACTAGAGCCAAAACTACCCCGGGTCCCCGTTTCATGTCGGATTGAGCTGAAATTCGAACCCGACTCAAATAACCCCAAAATATTATTATAAATAAATAAATAATTTCAAAAATATTCAAAAGTGAAAAATGACAAAAATACCCCTGAGTCAGGAAACTGGGGGTGACAAATCTATCCACCTTAAAAAAATTTGTCCTCGAAATTAAAACCAAACAATAGTAAAATCTCAAATCACAAGTCATGATTTAAAATTTAAAATGATTTAAAATCTCAAAATCAAAGCATGAATTAATTGACTAAAAATTACAAAATTTAAAATTACTCTCAATTAGAAACTCCATGTCTATCCACCTTAAAAATTCATGCTCAAAAATTTAAAACAAAGCAACACACAAAACAAAAAAAATCATACAATTTGATAGTCGTATACGTCTGTCCAATCATCATGATACTCAGAATCTCAGTCATACCAGTGAGCAAGGCTATGATAATCACAGAGTCCTCAACTATGGTACATACCTCTAGAATCATGGTATTTAAAATTTTCGCATTGTCGCTAGCTTGGCAGCAAAAACCTTAAATTTTTACACTCGAGAAATATGTCCATAGTCCGACTATATGTCCTCACTCTGCCTGCTAGCATAACCCTAGAGGATTCTAAATCTCATAATCGAGGCGACCTAGCCCATACGACTTATCTCAAAAAAATCACATCACAAGAACAATTTTTATCCAACGATCAAGGTACAGATAGAATCGAATTTCAAGACAGTTTATAAGAAGGCAAATGCGGAAATGAGATTCAAAAGATTGGAACCTGCTATATGCTCTGCTACTGCCTGAGTGGGCTCAACTTTCATAGCGAAAGCTCGCCCCTGCTGGCCTCCTATAGCCTGCAGCACTCTGTCCTGGCCTGCCTGTCTGGCTGTACGAATCGCACAGTCCTTCACCTGGTGGTCTGGGGCTCCACAGAATAAACAGACTCCCAGCTTCATCCTACAAGCCTTCCGGGTGTGCCCCATCTTCTTGCAGAAGGCACACTGGATGTCCTACCTCCGGCCCTATTCCTGGTACTGCTGGGCACGTGCCGATGCCTGTTGAAACTGCAACTGAGGCTGCTGCTGCTGAAACTGCCTCTGCTTGAAATGTGGGTGCTTCGTTGGCCCTACACTCGAACTAGCTTCAAGAGCGTCACTACCCCTCTTCGGCTTGAGGTCAAAGTCCTCTTCTGTAATCTTTGCCTCCATAAGGATCTGCTCGAAGGTCGCATCACATCTCCCAGAGGTACGAGAGTGCACTGCATGTATAAGGCCCCTCCGGAACTTTTGGGCCTTGCACCCCTCATCCTGGACCAAACTAGGTGCAAACCTTCTCAGGCGGAAGAACTCCGCTGCATACTCGTCTACCGACGAGTTCTCCTGCACCAAACTGGCAAACTACCCCTCCAAAGTTGTCAAGGCTACATCCCGGGTAGAACTTCTCCTTAAAGAGCTTCCTGAAGTCCTCCCAAGACAAACCGCTCACTGACGTACGCAGATCCGTGCGGTACCAAGTTAGCGCTATATCGAAGAACTGGCTCGCTGCAGAAGTCACCCACAGACCTCTCGGGACCTCTGCCAACTCCAGACTCCGCTGGACATCCTCAAGCCAGTCATCCGCGTATAGGATACCCTCAGCACCCTTGAACTCCTGTAGTTTCATCTTCCTGAAGTCGAGGTGTGTACCGAGCCTCCCCTGGCCCTGCTGCTGTACAGGTGCTCCCTGAACTGTAGCCGGTACATCTCTCTCCACTGCTGCCATAGCTAGCTGATACGAGTTCTCCATGGTCTGTCGCAGCACCTCTGCCTGACGGTGCTGTGCCTCTGCCTGAGCTCTCTGTGTCTGCAGCATCTGCTGCAGAAGGGCCATCATCCCCTGAGTATCTGTCGATAACTGAGACGGCGGTAGAAGAATGTCAGGAATGACCATGGACGGTCTCGCAGATGGAGGTGGAAGACCTCCTGGAATCGTCGTTGCTGCTGCTCCCGCCGGAAGGGCAGGGACTGATGTGGCAACTTCCTGAACTGCAGCTCCCTCATCTGGAGGTAGGAGACCTCCGGGAACTGCCACTGCTACTCCTGCTTGAAGGGCAGGTACTGTGGCTACTGCTCTCTCGACTGCTACTCCCGTAGCCGGAGGTAAAAGACCTCCCGGATCTGACCTTTCTGGAACTGTACTAGGCCCTGCCGCCTGAGAACGAGTCACCGTCATCCTGAAGATGAATTGAACCCAAGAGATCAATATGGCACATGATAAGATATTATCAAAGGAGGACAATTGAATTCAAATACAAGAAGAGTTGTCATGATAATCAAAAGATCAGAGTTTTTCCTAAAATATGATTGAGTAACTCCTATCATACCCTAGATCCTACATCCTAGTCGCAGGCTCGTAATTAGTACTCTAAGTTGAGCACCATTACGAGATCGCACTAATTGCGACTCTGACCTGCATGGGCCACTACAAAAACGTGTCACGACCCGCACCCTGAAGAGGGGCACGAGCACGTGGTTACGTCCAGCCTACGCCGCAGTATCGACGGTAGAATGCTGTATATAGGGTCTATAAATACTACGACTAAAACAGATAAAGGTACATGTACAGTATATACACTCCGAATGGAGGTGACATAGCAATACAGTCTTAATCACATATATCAAACTAATGTAGATAGCATGGAAAGGAAAATACGATAGATAAAACAGGAAATGAGTCCAAGATCCACAAGTTAGAGCTATACACAACATCTATGGTCTCAGAAAATATATATAATAGATACTACAACTGACAGTGCTAGCTGGCTCGCAGGCCAGGCAAACCTAACTATCTATACTACTCAGGGTGAGCAAAATCTAGTGGCTCTACCAACAAGCCACGGTCTAAGTCTACTCCGTCAGACTCTACCCCATAGTAGGTCGGGTAATCAGCCTCAGAATCATCTGTAATATGTCAACGGTATCATGTCAGAAAAATGAGCAAGTACAAACACCAACTACAGTTCCATATGAATTGACAAATTCTATAAGAGACAGTATAATGAAATACAAGACAAAATCAACTGGAAATACATATCATGATGTGAGTACTGAAAAGGACGACGATATGAATGTATATAGGGCGACTTGGGAACTATTCGGAAGCCGTGTTACAACCCCTAAACCAAACAAGGACCGGGGCTGTAACCCTTCTCCCGAACAGAACTTAGTCACCAAGATAATAAATATAAAAGGTGCCTTGAATTATTAGTGTGTTATGTGATCGGCTTGGGAAAAATATGCTCAGGCTTTCTATCCGACCGGCTATGAACCCTGTATACAATAGAACGATAAGGCCAGTCACCATGGAAAGCTATGAACCATATAGGGTAAGGCTTTACCCGTCGTGAGGCGAGGGTATAGCTATGAACCATATGTACCATAGAACCATGTAGGAATTTGATCACACAACCACTAATAACTTTCCCATCTCCGAATAGTACAATGGATCTGGACATGACACGTTATGACACGGGATTCCATAAGAGGGTAGCAAGTCCCCTTTTAAAATCGGTGTCTATACCAATACACTGAAATAAGACAGAATATATACCAATATACCATATAACTCTAGGAATAACATCCCATATCATGATCCAACATATACTTGTCCGTGAACTGTCGTGATTGGAAATCGAGTATAACACTACAACTAAATCGAATATAGCAGATATCAAGACAATGAAAACTATCAGTGAATGTAATCGCCTGTGGTCTTGAGCTGATAGGGTGAACAGACGCTCAGAGTGATCACAGACCTAAAATAAGATACTATGAGTCAAACATGGGTAAATACTTTAAAAGGAAGCTAATTCAAGTCATGAATGCAAGTCTAAGTCAAAACTAGGTCAATCTAGGTCAGACTGAGTCACACTAGGTCATACTGGCTCATACTAGGTCATACTGGATCATACTAGGTCACTAGGAGTCAATCCAAGTCAAACTAGGTCAATCTAGGTCAGACTGAGTCACACTAGGTCATACTGGCTCATACTAGATCATACTGGATCATACTAGGTCATTAGGAGTCAATCCAAGTCAAACTAGGTCAAACGGGGTCAAATGTTGTAACGCTTCAGTCCCAAAATACGTAGGACTAGAACGTAGACATGCCAGTTATATTCATACGAAGTATACTCCAATATATGGAAATCTCGTATAAATATAAGCTGTAAAATGCAGTAGAACCATAACTAATCTCATCCACACAGAATAAATAAATAAAAGATATCATATAATAAGAATGAATTTGTCTTGATACAATATGTTGTGCGGAGACAAATCCACTACCAACAAATAAGGAAAAGTATATAGTAATGAAATGAGTGGCGAGCGAAGCGAAGACGATCCAAGAGCAATCATCCTCGAAATAGCAATGAACACGCTAGAGCTAAAGCACCTACGAAAGACAATAGCACACACCTGGGGAGATAACCAGGTCCTCAGAGGGACGTAGTAAGACACATAATATCATGCCATATAAACTGAATAAATATTGCTCAAATAAATAAGTAAATCGAATTATAACATGTTCCAATACGCACCTACTGAACGAGCGTACCATCCCACCAACCAAACAAGGACAAGAGATGGTAAACTAATTCACGGTAACGTATCTTCCCATGCTATGAATCCAATATGGTATTTGGACCCCAACAAGGTTCAATACCTTCTCATCGAAGTAGTAAGTCACACCTACAACCAAACAAGGACAAGATGTGACGAACTAATCCACGATAAGTTATTATTCCAAGCCACGGTCAGATACAAGTACCCAAACCAAAAGTACTCGTACCTAACGGATAAAGGTGCCTAACCATTCTAAGTGAAATGTTGTTAAGAACAATACATCCTACGCATGGGCCCTGGCTGAATAGGATCGGCATAGTCCCCCCTTGGGCACCAGAGGCCCCATCAGTAAGAGCATGACGTTCCGCAGAATCGTTAGTGGCCGTCAGTAATCATGGGTCATCAACCCCGTATCTCCAGCGGAGAGTCCGGGTCACAAAAGAAAGTGCATCGAAGCCCATACGCTAAGGAATTGTCCTCCCCGCCCAATGTCTACTGTGTTGTATCCACAACACGAAACTACTATAACCGCTAAGTCAAACTAGCATGCAACCTCTATTAGCGGTTATTCCTATCGCACGACTTGTACGTACTGGTGGCCAGCCAATCACGTACTTCCGTGTTCTACATGCGACACACAACTTCGTGTTACCACGTGTCAAGGCCAATGAATGCAAACACACATGGTGGTCCCTTAAATCTAGGTTTAATTTGTAAGAAAATAATACACAACAGGAAATATAAAAAAACATTAAGTTCTAACAGTTATGCCATGTATCACAGTTTATTTTGCATAAAGAAAATAAATAATGCATGAAATATGAGCTAAAATAATTAAACAGCGAATGGCAAGGTGTCTTGCCTGGTAGTACGTCTGATGTAGTACAATGATCCCGGTAGCACGATCTGCAACTTTAGTACAACAACTATGCATGATGACCTCGAGTGGTGACACGGACAGTTCCATTGGGTCTAGGAGGGTCAAGTTAGTTAGGGTAGGCATATGGGAGTAAGAAATTGGTAATAAACCAGGGTAATAGGGCTGGCCATGGACGGAAGGATAATCAGAGGAATTTAGATAAATAATATATATGATTTTAAGAAAATTTATAATAATGAGAACTTATATTTTTGTAAGTAAAAAAATAGTGTTTAGATAAATACTACTCATATAAAGAAACTGTGTTCACAGAAAAACTCTTAAGTTTGTAGGAATACAATTTAGGTAGAAACTGTATTTTATTAGTAAAAACAGTTTTTGAAAAATATGGAAAATCCCGAAAATCATTTTTATATCAAAACTATACTATATTTAGATATAAAATATTATAGGCATAAAATAATAAAAATAGCCTTTTAGTAATCATAAAAATATCTAATATATACTTACAAGTATGTAGATGATATTTAAAATAATAACAATAACAATATTAAAACAACAAGATATAATTTAATATGATACAAATATTTGGTGGTAAAATATTAATAATAATTCAAAACAAACAAAACCTATAAAAGATCTACACAACAGTACTGCTGTTGTCTTCCCAAAATAATAATATAATAATAATAATAATAATAATGATAATAACTGTTGTTAGTAAAATAGCAGATAAAGAAAATAATAACAAAACACAAAACAAATAATAATAAAAATAATTAAAAATAACTTAAGGGCAGTTGTTCTCTCGAAAGAGAGAACAGAAAGTTACTCTTTCTTTTTAAAACAAAAAAAAAGAATAAGAAGAAAGAGAAAGAGTCTTGGAAAAAAGGGTTTTTAGAGAAAATGAGTGGGAGAGAGAGAGAGAGGGGACGGTGTTTCTCGGTGGCGGAAGGCGGAGAGCGAGGACGGTGGCTCGGGGCGGCGAGCCAGCTGGGCGGTACCGGAGGCGGGTTTGAGGGAAGAAGCGGGGGTTCCTGGCTACGGCGCGGCTGATAGGAGATCGGAGGGTGCGGTGAACGGCGGATGGCGAAGGCGCACGCGGCGGACGCGCGGCGGAGGAGAAGTCGAAGGGGAGTCGACGGGACGGGGGTTCGGCGGCGCGGTTCGGTTCGTCTCCGGCGGTGGGGCGCGAAGGTCGGGAGCGGGGGTCGATCGCAGTGGCTGGTGGTGACGGCTCGGCCAGCGGTCCAAGGGGCGTGGGACGGAGGAAAGCTCGCTTGGCCGGAGCCGAGCGTGGGTGGTGGACGGCGGTTCACCGCGGAGGTGAGTCTGGGTCTTGGTTTTAATTTGGGTTTTTCTTCCTTTTCTGTGTGTGGCTGGTGGGATTTGCTGGGCGGTGAAGGTCGGAGTGTAGGTGACCGGTGTGATGATGATGGTGGTGGTTGTCGGCATCGGAAGGTCGGCGGAGTGGCCAGGCGGGGTCGGTGATGGTAGCCACGGTGCGGGTGGTAGTTTTGCTGGGTTTGGGACGACGGCGTTTGGATGGGGTACGGGGAAGACGGGTTGGTCGCGGACGGTTGACGACAGTGATGGTTGTCGGGGAGGTATTTGCGGACGTGGTGGGGGCGAAGGATATGGTGAAGTCTTGACCGGGGCTGGTGTCAACAAGGTTAGGATAGGGTTAGGGATTAGGTATTTGAATTGTCGGGGGTGTCCGACACGGAAGGGATGAAGCTGTATATGTAAAAAATATGGAATAAGAATTTGGATGAACACAGACACGATGCACGGCATTGTGGTAGTGGTGGAGAATTTTGTGGAGAAATAATCACTACAAAAAATGTCTTTTTGGGACGACACTATAAGGAACACTAGTCTAAAAAGTCCTAAAAGTATAATTGTAGGGACGGCTATATTTTTAGTAACAAACAGTTGCATTTTTTTGGGACAGATTGTGAAAATGGATCATTATTTGGGACTAATGGAAAGTTCTGTTCCAAATAATACATTTTCGTCCCAAATAGGACGGCGGGAATACCACACATTTGGCGGCTAATTGCCAAAGTTATGGGGGAAAGTTTACTTCCACGTGTTCCCATCGTAACCGTTCGATCGGATGGATTAATCCAGACCGTCCATCCCAAAATATTCACAACTTATTCACCATTTGATCAAAACCAACCTAAATATCTCTCTCTCCGATCAAAAACTATGGCTGCCACTCCGACCCCGAGCCAGGCCTCTCCCCACCGCCCTCATCTCATCGGCGCCACCACTCCAACCACCTCTCTCTCTCTCTCTTTCATTCATCATCGTGATAGATTCTAAGAATGACCACTAGGTAAGAAGTTCTTCTTTCTTTTCTTCTTCTTTGGCAAGTGTTAGTATCTTTTTTCTTCTATTTTTTCAATCGGATCGATCTGATGTTCATTTGGTCTAGATTTTGAATAGAAAGGGGTTTTGCTTAGACCATGCAAGGAAGAACTAATTAGGGCTCCATGGGATGAGACTTACGGTTTGGTTCTGGTAGGAAATTTGGCTAGGGTTCTACCGGCATGCATCTCTAATTAAGCCATCCTGTCAGAAAGGGTTCATCCTTGACGGCTTCCCAAGGACAGTTGTTCAAGCCGAAAAGGTTGTAAACTTTCTTTTGTACTAAAACTTTTACAATGCCTAAAACTGTTGTCATATCTTCTTCCTTTTTTACGCAAAATTTGAAATAATAGTACATGTGGATGGCACCCATCTAAGGAATGACTTGGGATTGTTTACTGTTGAAATGGTCAAGGAGCACGTCCTTATGTTAAAATCACTTCTTAAGGAATTTATATGTATATTGTTGTGAATGTCAAGATAATACTTTTACACTTCCTTTCAGCAATACCTTATACTCCACATTTTTTAGCAACTAAATTGTTCACCCTTCTTCTGTCACTTGGAATCTACTTGTCTTAAAGAGTACCATTGCAATCTAAAGGGGGAACAGGTTCTTACTAGATTTTAAAGGAAGGGACAAACTTTAGTGGTGAGTCGTCTAGCGTATAGCTCCGGAAAACCAATAGTGACATTTTGGCACCTTGTCCGGATGGATCTTTCCCTATTTTCAGCACCCATCCTGTAGACGAAGAGGATGGGAAATCCAGAAAAACGGATGAAGAACCAAACCATGAGATATTGGCTTTTAGGTCACGAGCTGCAGTATACGTCCTGGCTGGGGCAGGTACTAGATAATCTCCATCTTTCACAGTGGGAGTTAATTGGGACATAAATGTTATGTCCCTATATTTAGAAATTCGGAGTGGTAGTTTTCTCAATTTGTTCAAACTTTGATCCTCACTCCTAAAAGTATAGTAGCTACTACTAAGTCCGTCATGTAATGGATATGACTGCTTCCTTTACTGGATTCATTTTGCTTTTGGTATTTTTATGGCTGTTCTTTTTTTTCCAGCAATACCTACATCCACTTTTTTGGCACCTCTGTTTTACCTTTCTGTGACTTGAATTCCACTTGTGTGAAAGGGTATAATTATCAAAAGTGGAAGCGTTTCTTGATTTAGGAGAATGATCCAAACCTTTTATAGTTGATGGGCTAACTAAGCATTATGTCATTATTACAGTGTGGAGTGAGGATGTACCAGGTTCTCATTTAACTTTGTTTTAATTCTCTCAAAAGTATCATGCTTACTGAAACGTTTTGTGCTATACTAGGGATATGATATATTTGGTTCTGCTGATAATGATATTCATATTCTTCATGATTTTTAAATTACTTTCTCTCTTTTTCTGGGTGCAGCTTGATCAGATGCTGCAGAGGCAGGGTACTAAAATTGACAAGGTGCTCAACGTACCTCCGGTTCCTTGTCCGAAACCTCGTAAGGTCAGTCGCCACTACCGTTCTCTGATCATTATTTGATCTCTCTTTACTTTGAAATCATTGTCTCTGTTCTATTATTTAAGAAAGGATGTAACTTTGTTCTCCATTTCTTTCAAACCTGGAATGTGGATCAGAACTTCACATATTCTTGTTCATTCCAATCAAGTTGAATTAATGAATGTCATCCTATAAGAAATGTGGATCAGAACCTCACATATTCTTCTTCATGCCAACCAAGCTGAATTAATTAATGTCACACAGGGGACTTGGACCAAGTTATTGTGATTGATCAATTCAATTGTTTATGTCATTCATGTTTGTCCTCTGTTATATTGTATCACATCTCCATTCTTTCAGCCGATAAGACTTTAGCTATGAAACTTAATTTAGACCAAGATACCCCCTCCCATTGTATCATATTTATCTGGATTTATCGCAAACGTCTCTTTCGGTTGAGAGAAATTGGGAATTAATGCGTAATCGATGGACTTTTATATTATACTTCACATCATTAGTTTAATGGCGATGATTTATATGGCAAGTGTTAGTATCTTGGAGGTTAAGGAAGCCTGGAAAGCTCATCCCATTTTCTCCTATATAAAGAGGCTCATTTCTTCAAAGAATACAATAGCTTGTGAAGCCTTAGTCAAATATCTACCTGACAATCACATAGCCCTTGTTCTCTGTTCTTGTGTTCAACATGAATTCGTCGGATGCTGCAACGGATCAAGTCAGTAATTTTGCGATTTTTTTTTATATTCCAAGTTTTGGTATCTATCAGGAATACTGTTAGTTAAAGTGCCAAACTAGAGAGATTGTGAAGTCTGAAGATGAAGGTTTTGCGAATGTTATAAACTCATTAACTGAGCCTTGTGAGGTTTCTGAGTCTTTCTTATAGACTACAAGTCTATAGCAATATAGTATTGTGTGGGTTTTTAAACCTTTTTTGGCAAGCGACACTTGAAATATCCTTTTCCACATGTATCAGTTTATTTTGTAGTTGACAATGTTTTACACTATACCTATATTATACTACCTTCTTGCCATATTTAGTTCATTTGGAAATTGTTCTCAGTTTGGGCCTTTCTTGTTATAATTACATATTTTGCAGTATCGACCAAATCTGATCCGATACGGTTTGGTATGTCCGGATCCGATACTGACCGACACCTGATATTGACTGATACCGATATTGGGGCTCTCTTTTTCGGTCAAGTAGACAAAGAAAATTGATCAAAAAAGACCAATTAGCAAGGGTGTAAAAGTACAGTAAGTAAAACATGTAATTGGTAGGTTATTTCTATCTATTTGGACTAACCTGGTATGCGATTCATGAACTCGATTTAGGTATTGAAATAAACTATGGTTATTAGAAATTAAAACTTACAGGTATAGAGCATAAATTCAGATGTGAACTAATTTCTAGCACATAATACACAGTTTTGAGCATCTAACAATCAATTACCAGCACTAATTGATTTTAAAATGGTCCAAAATATGCGAAGTATGAGAAAAGAGACCAACATGCATGGTAGTAGGGTTTATTTGTAAATTAACTATAAGAGGATTGTTCATAACATAACCCTGGGGAACCCAATTGATGTGAATAGTGAAGGTTAACACTTAACACCAAATGATATAAATATGGATGCTAAGAAACCAACAAATTAGGGGAAAACAGCTACATTAGGGCAAATTTCAGAAGTTTCCCCAAATCCTCCAGCTTAAGTCCCTAAACTCTAAATTTACAGTAAAAAATTCACGATCTTATCAAAAAATTCAGCAAATAAATGAGATTCCAGCAAAAGGAAGTTAATTCACGCGATTCAGTATCAAATAGACCCAAAAGTTTAGAAAATTTGAGACCAAACGGCAATTTTCAGGATTTGGAAATCATTTCCAACAGGAAAACTAGCTGCATGAGTCCACCTCTTAATATCAACAGGATTTGGAAATCATTTTCAGTGTTTGCTGTGTAACTGGTGCTATCAAGCTACAATAGTTTAAGGCAATGCTATTTTGTTATCTACTTTTGACGTCTAATTCATTATCCATGGTTTTTTTATCAAAAAGTTTGTCTGTTCTAGGTCTAAATATCTCTATGATTTTGGTTGTGTTGGCATTAAAATCATGCTTTTATCTTCTGTTGATGCACCTAGTTCGTTTTTGATTTCTCTTGCTGCTTTTTATAGGTTACTGGAGAGCCTTTAATTCAGAGGAGGGACGACACGGCTGAAGTTCTTAAGTCGAGGCTAGAAGCTTTCCACAGACAACTGAACCTGTATGTTTCTTGATTTATCTCATTCTTAATAAGTATTTTAAAATTTACGTTCTTGATTTCTTTTAGTTGAGACCCAACATGGTGTTCGCTTTTTCATTATTAATGCTTTGCTAGTTATAATTTAATATTAAGTGATTAACATTATTCACATAAATGCTTTATAGCAGGATTTTATTTGCGGTTATTGAATGATCCTTCTTTTTACAATTGCCGGTAGATTTTCCTACATGTCACTCTTCCTCACCAGTAACTTGCACGACTTCAACCTGGGCACTTTTATTTTGACGTATGCAACTCCCCCTGTATATTTTAACGTGGTCTTTTGAAATCTATTTAAACCCCCTCATTTTAGCCTGAATTCACTCACACACCTAATTGGCTATTTGCAGCATTTGAAGGTTTGAATCTCTTCCTCTCCTTTCTGTCTTTTCAATATAATTCTTATGTTTCCTGCAAATTTGTTTCTATTTTGGTACCTACTTGTCTGGTTTGTATCTCTTCCAGCATTTGAAGGTACTTCTCTATCATTGTAGGAAAATACAGTAAAATTTTCTCTGTTTTAGGATAAATAGGCCATTCAGACCAAGGTTTAGTGTATATTTTTATAGATTGAACCAAGGGTCCACCTTACCATACTGAGGATACGAGTCTAATTGTAGCTATGAAGCACGGATACGGATATGTGTAATGGGGATATGATATGGCGATACGACAAATTGCAAAAAACAAGGACACAATACGGCATGGATATGACAATTAAAAATAAAAACAAAAACATAGATAGTTTAAAACATATTTCTCTGAAGCAGTTTTATCTTTGATAATATTGTATTTGTATTAATATTGGGCACGACATTGAGGCTGGCTCTTGCATCCTGAAGGATGTGCGTTTTGAATCATGAACACTTACCCCATGAATGTGGTTTTGAATCATTTAAGGGTCCTTATTTTAGTTCCACTTTCTTTTTTTCTTCTCATTTTACTTGTTTGCTTCTCAGATTGAGACAGAAAAGCTCCTAGCCCAGCTGGTGGGGACAGATGACCAAGCGATTGGTAAGTACCATTTACTTTTTGAGATACTTATGTTGCTAATTCTATGCATTTTTTTAGATTCATTTTATTTTCGTTTAATTAGCTCTAAATGTAACATACAGTACCTGCTCTGAAGTTACAATTTTCTATTACTCATTTTTTGACTATTATTGTGAATATATTATTCCAATGTACTAAATGTATACTTTATCCTCCAGAAAGAAGGCACATATAAAGGAAAAAAGTTCAATTCCATCCAGAATCACTATCTCACAGTTTCATATTTTTGGCTACATATTATTTTCTTTCATCTCTAGTAAAAGCAAACGTTTTGTGTCAGGTTATTGGGGCATCTGATGAACAACTTGATGTTTTTAATGAAGTTTGGTACGATGTTCTATTGAAATCTGGACAAGCCTCCAAAGGTATTGATATGGTTGGTCTTCATGGGGAATTCCAATGTAGTTCAGCTCTAAAGAATAATTTCGTTTATTTTGTGCTACAGCAATTGAAGTTATTGGGAAGGTAGTCAAAAAGAGAGAGGGTGCACCTTTCTTGTGGCGTTTGTTGGTATGTTGTTTGTTCAGTTCCATCTTTGTAATTTTAGATAATTGTATTAGGGACTTTCAATGATCCGATTTAACTGGCAATTAGCTCTTCATTAATATAAGTTAGTTTGCTTCCATGCTCAGTTCATATTATTATAGCTTTAGAAACAATCAATTATTTATCAACCTCAAATGTTTGTTTATGTCAAATAGATATAGATGCATCTAGTTTGGCTATTATCTAGTGCACTAAGTCTGTATTATTAGAAGTTCTGGTAACCTTGCACACTAAAGATAATTTGCATAATCTTCATTACTTAAACATGAGACAGGTTTCATCAAATAGATTATTCCAAACCATTAATCTTATATTAGTACTTATTTTTATGGAATTTAACATCTCCATGTGCTGGGTTGCATAAGGAGACCTTCAAGACTTTACTTTCAGATGTTTTCACTTTTTTATTTGATTCTCATATTGTCCTGAAATTTTCTATTGCTTCACTTTGTTATTTCACTGGAGTAGAATGAATGCGTGTCTTTTGGGGATTAATTTTATAGTTGGCTCTATTATCAACACCATAGGCATATATTTTGGCTTTTTTTTTGTCATGTTAATAGGAGTTGAGAGTAAACTGGTGGATTTCCGGAGTTTAGGGTGAAGAAGAGTTGGTGAAGACTTTTTCTCACCAAGGTGCTGCTGCCAAGGGGCTATTCCAACAAAACAAAATACTTCTTTGGATATAAGAGATGAATCATAAGTTCCTCCAAACATAATCCAAAACCAGATAACTGTCTGTTTTGCCAGGGCCGGCCCTGAGTTCATGGGTGGAAATGTGGTGCTTCACCCATCATAGATGCTTGCAGTTCGTACCTCTCGACAATCCTAGAAAACTGCAAAGGTATATTTATTGCTATTATATGTTCTCTCTTTTTCTTGCTTCTATGGTTTTTATGATTACAATTTCGTTGTAGCATACTGAAAAATCTAAACTTCGAACTCAATCTTTTTATTGTGGAAGTACACTTTCAGAAGCTAGTGACACACTCTTGACAGGAAAATTACTAGAAAACAATTTCAAATTTTACCATCTAAAGCCTGCACAATTTATTCTGTTTTCACTTCCATCTGTCAATAAATCTAAATTTTGTTGTAGTCGAAGTTGACATATATGTTTACTTTGATTTGTCTGCAACAATTTCTGATACATGATATATTTAGTTGTAAATATATCTATGAACTGTATATATACATTTGGAGACAGTGATGTCTTGTATATATATCATTGATTCATCTGATTCTAATGACATTAGGATCTGTTTATTGCATGGAAATTAGTACAAATGTATAATTGCAAATCCCAGAATTAAGAGTTATGACATTTCATATGAATAATGAGATTTTAGTCTATTTTTGTAGAGATTGAATTATGTTTGTTTTTCAATGATTAATTGGCACAAGGAAGTCTTTACTAATGTTTTTTTCGTTTAAAAAAAGATTTGTTCATGGATGCATACTAGGTAGCACTCTCTTTGAGGTGCTTGTTGACTTGGTAGCTTTTCACTGACCGGTTTAAATGGGTTTGTCATATCTTCATTTGCAAGTCCTTCAAAAGCATTCTGGATATGCTAAAATGATGGGCGACGATCTTGTGATGATAAAAAGTTTGGGTTAATTTTTGGGTTCATGTTAGATATACTAAAAACATGGTGTAATGGTGGAGACAATGGGTTCATTTTGTAACTGATGTTGTGGGTGATGTATAGTATTTTGGATTTATTTTGGAAAAGGTGGTTAAGGATGCTTAATGGGTTCAACATTTTGTATGTAATGGTGGAGACAATAGGTTCATTTTGTAACTGATGCTTTGGGTGATGTATAGTGTTTTGGATTTATTTTGGAAATGGTGGTTAAGGATGCTTAATGTTAAGCTTTTTGTTGTTTATCAATTGAACATATATAGTTATATATGGATTTTGTTGTCTTCTACTTAATGGTAAAGAATGCTTGATGTTGTTAAGCATTTTTTGTATTGGAGCTCTGATACCTGGAGATACATCTGAGGACAAGCTTGACAACGTCCATGATTATATGAATTATGTGTATTTAAATTGTATGTTTTATAGCTGAAAAATACAAACAATAATTTCATAAGTGTTACTTTTGGGACAGTTATGTAATTGTCCTAGATATAAACGATATTCTTTTGTAACGCTAGCAAATTTGTTTAGGACGGATGTTATTCGTCACAAACTCTTTTATTTTGGGACCGTTTTGTAAACCGTCGTAAACATGTAATAATTCAAACTCTTTTGGTACGGTTACATTTTTCGACCCTAAAACCAAATTAGGACGGTACCCTAATAGCACTGTCACTTACCGTCCTAAAACTTTTTGCCACGCCACCCTAATAGCACTGTCACTTACCGTCCTAAAATTCGTCCCAAATCACAATTTAGGACTGATTTGGGTCTTTTTAAGACGGATTTTTTGGGTCCCAGAAAGACACTTTTTTTGTAGTGAAGGAATTGGAGGAGTACCTGCCTATTTATAGGATGTGGGAATTCCCAATTAGATATGGATTAGGATTTAAATTCCCCAAAATAGATAATTCATGTATTAATTTAAAATCAAGCAAATCAATTCAAATTCAAATCGAATTAAATCTAATTTAATTCCATTAGTTTAAAAATCAAATCAATAAATCAAATTTCAATTATTTAACTATTTAAATAAATCCAAAAATCAAATCAAGATTTAAATGGCCACAATATCTTCCAAATATATTTTTCCAAAAATACTATTAATAATAATTTCAAAAATTACATAATATTTAAAATAAACCAATAAATAATTACAAATATATATGTATACACAAATAATATTTTCATAATTATGTTTTTCTAGTATTCAATAAAAATATTAATTATTCTTAATAATTGCATAAATGTAGGCTTTCAGTAAATAAAATAACAACTTGGTAATGATAGTAAAATAATTATTGTATATATTATTTTGAAACTATAAAATAATAAATAAAATATTTTTCTAAAATATGTACCCTCGCACATATTCGCACTCGTCGAGCAAAAATAAAATTTCGTACGCGACGTAAAATACGATTACGTGACGTACAATACAAAATTTTAAATCGGTACCAAATTTAATAATAAAAAAAAATAGTAGAAATTTAGGGGTTTTACATCCTACCCAACTTAAAAGAATTTCGTCCTCGAAATTAAAAATTAGTAGGGGGTGAGAAGACATAAGGGGGGAGAAGGCACAATGGTAGATAGAAGGGTTTAAAGAAGTTTATAGTCTAGGTTGAGGATATGATTAAGAGACGATTGTAATCACTTCTTAAATTCAAGTGATTAGAAGTCAAGATTGTGGATTTAGGGTCGAGGGAAAGGACGAGTAGTTAAGACAAAGATATAGGCACATTGAGTGTTAATGGTCACAAAAGATAGGATAGCTAGGGGAACTTCAAGTACAGCGCATTCGTCATTCTTAAATAGGTGAAGGCGAAAGCAATCTAGAGTTCGAAGGAGGCGTTATCGAATACGAAATACGTGATTCAATGATGATCGAATAATTTCAAAAGAATTGTCAAGGCAGTCGTGGATGGGATTCCAAAGGGTAAGTTTAACTATATCACATCTACGTAGATCGAAAAGGCGAACCAAAGTGCACTCGGTTGATCAGACCATCATGCACCGGTTCTGGTTAGACAATATGTTAAGTGGGTCGACCCAAATAATATATATCTTGAACAAGCTCGATAAGGAACAAGCTTGCAAAAACTAGGCTACATTAGCATCATTAGTCAAAATGGTAAAATCATAGGCATGAGATATTTAGATTAAAAAGGCAAAATGATTCTAAGTCATACAGTTGTCCTATAGTCTTCTTGTCCAAGTCCTTGGTTGGCTAGACGGGTTAGGTCCTCTAGATTTTAGGATCTAAATAAGCTTGCTAATATAGGTTACTAGGTCAAAGGAGTTGCTAAGTCATAAGGTATTCTACCCAACTTAAAGAATTAAACTAATGGTGTTTTGGGACAACTAACTAGTAGAGTCAATCTCTAGCAAGCACGAAGGGAAGATAAGAATAGAGATGAAAGGAAGCAAGCGAGATGCAATTGATGAGCCAAACGGTAGATAAAATCAAGGAAAGAGGTTGAGTATGTGGATGAGATCCTAGACTTCTAATCCTATACGCAGGCTTGCTTGGTACGGTAAAGTAACCAAACAATTTATCTTGACCTGCATGGGCCACCACAAAAACATGTAACGCCCCAGTCCCAAAATACGTAGGACTAAGAACGTAGACATGCCAGCTGTATTCATACGAAGTATACTCCAATATATAGAAATCTCGTATATATACATAAGCTGTAAAATGCAGTAGAACCATAACTAATCTCATCCACACAGAATAAATGAATAAAAGATATCATATAATGAGAATAAATTTGTCTTGATACAATATATTGGGCGGAGACAAATCTACTACCAACAAATAAGGAAAAGTACATAGTAATGAAATGAGTGGCGAGCGAAGCGAAGACGATCCAAGAGCAATCATCCTCGAGAAATAGCAATAAACACGGCTAGAGCTAAAGCACCTGCGAAAGACAATAGCACACACTTGGGGAGATAACCAGGTCCTCAGAGGGACGTAACAAGACACATAATATCATGCCATATAAACTGAATAAATATTGCTCAAATAAATAAGTAAATCGAATTATAACATATTCCAATACGCACCTACTGAACGAGCGTACCATCCCCCCAACCAAACAAGGACAGGAGATGGTAAACTAATTCACGGTAACGTATCTTTCTATGCTATGAATCCAATATGGTATCCGGACCCCAACAAGGTTCAATACCTTCTCATCGAAGTAGTAAGTCACACCTACAACCAAACAAGGACAAGATGTGACGAACTAATCCGTGACAAGTTATTGTTCCAAGCCACGGTCAGATACAAGTACCCAAACCAAAAGTACTCGTACCTAACGGATAAATGTGCCTAACCATTCTAAGTGAAATATTGTTAAGAACAATCCTTCCTACGCATGGGCCCTGGCTGAATAGGATCGACATAGTCCCCCCTTGGGCACCAGAGGCCCCATCAGTAAGAGCATGACGTTTCGCAGAATCGTCAGTGGCCGTCAGTAATCATGGGTCATCAACCCCGTATCTTCAGCGGAGAGTCCGGGTCACAAAGGAAAGTGCATCGAAGCCCATACGCTAAGGAATTGTCCTTCCCGCCCAATGTCTACTGTGTTGTATCCACAACACGAAACCACTATAACCGCTAAGTCAAACTAGCATGCAACCTCTATTAGCGGTTATTCCTATCGCACGACATATACGTACTGGTGGCCAGCCAATCACGCACTTCCGTGTTCTATATACGACACACAACTTCGTGTTACCACGTGTCAAGGCTAATGAATGCAAACACACATGGTGGTCCCTTAAATCTAGGTTTAATTTGTAAGAAAATAATACACAGCAGAAAATATAAAAGAACATTAAGTTCTAACAGTTATGCCATGTATCACAGTTTATTTTGCATAAAGAAAATAAATAATACATGAAATATGAGCTAAAATAATTAAACAGCGAATGGCAAGGTGTCTTGCCTGGTAGTACGTCTGGTGTAGTGCAATGATCCCGGTGGCACGATCTGCGACTTTGGTACAACAACTATGCATGGTGACCTCGAGTGGTGACACGGACAGTTCCATTGGGTCCAGAAGGGTCAAGTTAGTTAGGGTAGGCATATGGGAGTACGAAATTGGTGATGAAACGAGGGTAATAGGGCTGGTCATGGACGGAAGGATAATTAGAGGAATTTAGATAAATAATATATTTGATTTTAAGAAAATTTATAATAATGAGAACTTATATTTTTGTAAGTAAAAAAATAGTGTTTAGATAAATACTACTAATATAAAAGAAACTGTGTTCACAGAAAAACTCTTAAGTTTGTTGGAATACAATTTAGGTAGAAACTGTATTTTATTAGTAAAAACAGTTTTTGAAAAATATGGAAAATCCCGAAAATCATTTTTATATCAAAACTATACTATACTTAGATATAAAATATTACAGGCATAAAATAATAAAAATAGCCTTTTAGTAATCATAAAAATATCTAATATATACTTACAAGTATGTAGATGATATTTAAAATAATAACAATAACAATATTAAAACAACAAGATATAAAGCTACTTACTAAAACAGAATAATTTAATATGATACAAATATTTGGTGGTAAAATATTAATAATAAATCAAAACAAACAAAACCTATAAAAGATCTACACAACAGTACTGATGTTGTCTTCCTAAAATATAATAATAATAATAATAATAATAATGATAATAATTGTTGTTAGTAAAATAGCAGATAAAGAAAATAATAACAAAACACAAAACAAATAAATAAATAAAAACAATTAAAAATAACTTAAGGGCAGCTGTTCTCTCGAAAGAGATAACAGAAAGTTACTCTTTCTTTTTAAAACAAAAACAAAGAATAAGAAGAAAGAGAAAGAGTCTTGGAAAAAAAGGGTTTTTAGAGAAAACGAGTGGGAGAGGGAGAGAGGGGGACGGGGTTTCTCGCGCGTGGCGGAAGGCGGAGAGCGGGGACGGTGGCTCGGGGCGACGAGCCAGCTAGGGCGTCGCCTGAGGCGGGTTTGAGGGGAGACAAGCAGGGGTTCCTGGCTACGGCGCGGCTGATGGGAGATCGGAGGGTGTGGTGAACGGCGGATGGCGAAGGCGCACGCGACGGACGCGCGGCGGAGGAGAAGTCGAAGGGGAGTCGACGGGACAGGGGTTCGGCGGCGCGGTTCGGTTCGTCTCCGACGGTGGGGCGCGAAGGTCGGGAGCGGGGGTCGGTCGCAGTGGTTGGTGGCGACGGCTCGGCCGCAGCGGTCCAAGGGGCGTGGGACGGAGGGAAAGCTCGTTCGGCCGGAGCCGAGCGTGGGTGGCGGACGACGGTTCGCCGCGGAGGTGAGTCTGGGTCTTGGTTTTAATTTGGGTTTTTCTTCCTTTTTCTGTGTGTGGCTGGTGGGATTTGCTGGGCGGTGAAGGTCGGAGTTTAGGTGACCGGTGTGATGATGATGGTGGTGGTTGTCGGCATCGGGAGGTCGGCCGGAGTGGCCAGGCGGGGTCGGTGATGGTAGCCACGGTGCGGGTGGTGGTTTTGCTGGGTTTGGGACGACGGCGTTTGGATGGGGTACGGGGAAGACGGGTTGGTCGGGGACGGTTGACGACAGTGATGGTTGTCGGGGAGGTGTTTGCGGACGTGGTGGGGGCGAAGGATGTGGTGAAGGCTTGACCGGGGCTGGTGTCAACAAGGTTAGGATATGGTTAGGGATTAGGTATTTGAATTTTCGAGGGTGTCCGACACGGAAGAGATGAAGCTGTATATGTAAAAAAATATGGAATAAGAATTTGGATGAACACAGACACGATGCACGGCATTGTTGTAGTGGTGGAGAATTTTGTGGAGTAAATAATGAATTGGAGGAGTACCTGCCTATTTATAGGATGTAGGAATTCCCAATTAGATATGGATTAGGATTTAAATTCCCCAAAAAGATAATTCATGTATTAATTTAAAATCAATCAAATCAATTCAAATTCAAATCGAATTAAATCTAATTTAATTCCATTAGTTTAAAAATCAAATCAATAAATCAAATTTCAATTATTTAACTATTTAAATAAATCCAAAAATCAAATCAAGATTTAAATGGCCACAATATCTTCCAAATATATTTTTCCAAAAATACTATTAATAATAATTTCGAAAATTACATAATATTTAAAATAAACCAATAAATAATTACAAATATATATGTATACACAAATAATATTTTCATAATTATGTTTTTCTAGTATTCAATAAAAATATTAATTATTCTTAATAATTGCATAAATGAAGGCTTTCAGTAAATAAAATAACAACTTGGTAATGATAGTAAAATAATTATTGTATATATTATTTTAAAACTATAAAATAATAAATAAAATATTTTTCTAAAATATGTATGCTCGCACATATTCGCACTCGTCGAGCAAAAATAAAATTTCGTGCGCGACGTAAAATACGATTACGTGACGTACAATACAAAATTTTAAATCGGTACCAAATTTAATAATAAAAAAATAGTAGAAATTTAGGGATTTTACAAAGGTTGACTTATAGTTGACTTTTGGTCAAAAAGTCAACTCTGGTCAACTCTGCTCAACACTGAGTCAACCCTGGGTCAACCCTAGGTCAAACAAGTGAAATGTTGACTAACTGTTGCCTTTCAGTCAACTGGTCAACTCTGGTTTGCTTTCGATCAATTCTAAGCCAAGTGTTGACTTGAAGTTAACTTTGGGCCAAAAAGTCAACTCTTGGTCAACGTGTGTCAAGACTAGTCTAAACTACCCTTATCTAGTCATTATATACCAAGACAACCTATTTCTAATCCCATCTAGCAATTAGAAACCCAATACCTTACATTACCCAATACCCCTTATATTTACCCTTACAAGGTATTCCCGATACCTTGTCCATTACAAAGGAAACCCTTCTAGATCTCAGGATACTAGCCTAGGCTTCTTAGGGTAGCTAGATACTATCCTATCTAGGGGTTACCAACCAAGAAATCTAGGGTTCTTGCATCTAATCCATCTTATCTTCCATGTTGGTCATCCCAACATTACCATAAGGTAATCTTGAGATATCAAGATACCACATCTAACATAACCCATTTCTTCTAAACCACACTCACTCTCCCTCACAAACATCATCTATCTAACCCCCATCTAACATAGAATGCTACTCCTAAAATAACTCTCAAGAACCAACTCAAACAACTACCACAAACTCCCTAATGTATCTTAACATGACATATAACATAACATGACGAACCTTATTTTCTACCACTATAAACACTACTCCACTAACCATCTAACACACTAATAACACTCTCTAACTTAGGGGTTTCGTAGTACTAAATGTGGTTGACAAGTGGGGGTAGGTATTTGGGGCTAAGGTGGTTCAAAAGGGGATGTTTCGGGACCACAAAAACTCCAAAAAACCATCCTGCACTGCTTCTGCTTACTGCTTACTGCTTATTCCTGCTGCTTTCCTGCTCATTCCCTCACTCTCTAACCATCTATCCACACACACAAATAAATATATATGCACATTCCACTCACAAATATATATATATATATATATATATATATATATATATATATATATATATATATATATATATATATATTGACACTCTCATTATAATATATATATAATGAGAGTGTCAATATATATATATATATATATATATATATATATATATATTGACACTCTCATTATAATATATACACATGAAAATATTTTAAGAACTCATTTTAAAATAGACACACCCACAACTTATGTATATATATATATATATATATATATATATATATATATATATATATATAAGACACACATACAAATATATAATCAAGATACCTAATAATATAGTCACACACACAACCACAAGATATATATATATATATATATATATATATATATATATATATATATATATATATATATATATATATATATTTATATATATATTTGAGTGTCATATATATATATATATATATATATATATATATATATATATATATATATATATATATAAAGAGACACACCATTCTAAATATAAAATGAATATGATAAAATATGATACCATAAAGAACACATTAGGAACAACTCTCTAAATATATAAATCTGAGATTAAAATACTAATTAGTTATTCCTACATTATATTTATGCATACAAGTGTCCAAAATAGAGATTTTTCCCACTAGGACACAACCACAACACAAAGGACACTCATATGACCTCCAAATGGACACGAAATGGACACAAATGGAGATACAACCATGGGGGTCATTCCTATGGGTACAAAATAATCTTATATGTATGTTGGGGTGGATTAGAGGAGAGATTACACCTTCCGGGAGAGAGATTCAAAGGAAAAAGCCTTCCGATACGATACCGACACGTAGAGATTCCAAAAGGACACGAACGAGCTTCGAATCCTCCCAAACTTGGCTAGCTCCCTCCTTTCATGGAGTAGAGGAGAAATAAAAAAGATTTGGTGGAAGAAGGAGTTGATTTAGAGATGAAATTAATGGGGTTGCTCTCTAGAAATTTGGGAAAGAACATGAGAGAGAAAATGGATGGATAAAATGAAATGGAAGAGATGATGACTCACTCCTTATCCCCCCCAAAGGTGGCTTCCCAAAAAGGGTGAGGTGTCCCCATTAGAAAAGTCCAAAATGCCCCCACTTGACCTATTTGATTTAAATTAAGAATGGGTTAAAGGTTGAGGTCAAATTAGTCTAGTTTTAAGTCTCTAATTAAACTAAACCTATCCATAAATAATTAGTCTAACTACTAACTAAATTTAATATCATGTGGACTAAAATTAATATTATGTGGGCTATGTCTAACTAGTGTGTGGGTCCCACTAGAGTCAAAACTACACCGGGTCCCCGTTTCAAGTCGGATTGAGCTGAAATTCGAACCCGACTCAAATAACCCCAAAATATTATTATAAATAAATAAATAATTTCAAAAATATTTCAAAGTGAAAAATGACAAAAATACCCTTGTTTCTGGAAACTGGGGTTGACAAATCTATCCACCTTAAAAAAATTTGTCCTCGAAATTAAAACCAAACAATAGTAAAATCTCAAACCACAAGTCACGATTTAAAATTTAAAATGATTTAAAATCACAAAATCAAAGCATGAATTAAATGACTAAAAATTACAAAATTTGAAATTACTCTCAATTAGAAACTCCAAGTCTATCCCCCTTAAAAATTCATCCTCAAAAATTTAAAACGAAGCAACACACAAAACAAAAAAAATTATACAATTTGATAATCGTATGCGTCTGTCCAATCATCATGATACTCAGAATCTCCGTCATACCAGTGAGCAAGGCTACGATAATCACAAAGTCCTTAACTACGGTACATACCTCTAGAATCATGGTATTTAAAATTTTTGTATTGCCGCTAGCTTGGCAGCAAAAACCTTAAATTTCCACACCCGAGAAATAGTCCATAGTCCGACTATATGTCCTCACTCTGCCAGCTAGTATGACCCTAGAGGATTCTAAATCTCATAATCGAGGCGACCTAGCCTATACGACTTATCTCAGAAAAATCACATCACAAGAACAATTTTTATCCAACGATCAAGGAACAGATAGAATCGAATTTCAAGACAGTTTATAAGAAGGCAAATGCGGAAATGAGATTCGAAAGATTGGAACCTGCTATATGCTCTGATACTGCCTGAGTGAGCTCAACTGTCATGGAAAAAGGTCGCCCCTGCTGGCCTCCTATAGCCTGCTGCACTCTGTCCTGGCCTGCCTGTCTAGCTGTACGGACCGCACAGTCCTTCACCTGGTGGTCTGGAGCTCCACAGAATAAACAGACTCCCAGCTTCATCCTACAAGCCTCCCGAGTGTGCCCCATCTTCTTGCAGAAGGCACACTGGATGTCCTGCCTCCGGCCCTGTCCCTGGTACTGCTGGACATGCGCCGGTGCCTGCTGAAACTATAACTGAGGTTGCTGCTGCTGGAAATGTGGGCGCTTCGCTGGCCCTGCACTCGAACTAGCTCCAAGAGCGTCACTGCCCCTCTAAGGCTTGAGGCCGAAGTCCTCCTCTGTAATCTGTGCCTCCATAAGGATGTGCTCGAAGGTCGCATCATGTCTCCCAGAGGTGCGAGTGCGCACTGCATGTATGAGGCCCCTCCGGAATTTTTGGGCCTTGTACCCCTCATCCTGGACCAAACTAGGTACAAACCTGCTCAGGCGGAAGAACTCCGCTGCATACTCGTCTACCGAAGAGTTCCCCTGCACTAAACTGGCAAACTGCCCCTCCAAAGCTGTCAAGGCTACATCCGGGTAGAACTTCTCCTTAAAGAGCTTCCTGAAGTCCTCCCAAGACAAACCGCTCACTGACGCACGCGGATCCGTGCGGTACTAAGTCAGCGCTATATCGAAGAACTGGCTCGCTGTAGAAGTCACCCACAGACCTCTCGGGACCTTTGCCGACTCCAGACTCTGCTGGACATCCTCTAGCCAGTCATCCGCGTATAGGATACCCTTAGTACCCTTGAACTCCCATGGTTTCACCTCCCTGAGGTCGAGGTGTGTATCGGACCTCCTCTGGCCCTGCTGTTGTACTGGTGCTCCCTGAACTGTAGTCGGTACATCTCTCTCCACTGCTGCCATAGCTAGCTGATACGAGTTCTCTATGGTCTGTCGCAGCACCTCTGCCTGACGGTGCTGTGCCTCTGCCTGTGCTCTCTGTGTCTGCAGCATCTGCTGCAGAAGGGCCATCATCCCCTGAGTATCTGTCGGTAACTGAGGCGGCGGTGAAAGAATGTCAGGGATGACCATGGACGGTCTCGCTGATGGAGGTAGAAGACCTCCTGGAACCGTCGCTGCTGTTGCTTCCGCCAGAATGGCAGGGACTGATGTAGCAGCTCCCTGAAATGCAGCTCCCTCAGCTGGAGGTGGAAGACCTCCAGGAACTGCCGTTGCTACTCCTACCTGAAGGGCAGGGACTGTGGCTACTGCTCTCTCGACTGCTACTCCCGTAGCCGGAGGTGGAAGACCTCCCGGATCTGACCTCTCTGGAACTGTACTAGGCCCTGCCACCTGAGAATGAGTCACCGTCATCCTGAAGACGAAATGAACCCAAGAGATCAATATGGCACATGATAAGATATTATCAAAGGAGGACAATTAAATTCAAATGCAAGAAGAGTTGTCATGGTAATCAAAAGATCAGAGTTTTTCCTAAAATGTGATTGAGTAACTCCTATCATACCCTAGATCCTATGTCCTAGTCGCAGGCTCGTAATTAGCACTCTAAGTCGAGCACCATTACGAGATCGTACTAATTGCGACTCTGACCTGCATGGGTCACCAAAAAAACGTGTCACGATCTACATCCTGAAGAGGGGCACGAGCACGTGGTTACGTCCAGCCTACGCCACAGTATCGACGGTAGAACACTGTATATAGGGTCTGTAAATACTACGACTAAAACAGATAAAGGTACCTGTACAGTATATACACTCCAAATGGAGGTGATATAGCAATACAGTCTCAATCACATATATCAAACTAAGGTAGATAGCATGGAAAGGAAAATACGATAGATAAAACAGGAAATGAGTCCAAGATCCACAAGTCAGAGCTATACACAACATCCATGGTCTCAGAAAATATATATAATAGATACTACAACTGACAGTGCTAGCTGGCTCGCAGGCCAGGCAAACCTAACTAGCTATACTACTCAGGGTGAGCAAAATCTAGTGGCTCTACCAACAAGCCACGGTCTTGAAGAACAGTTTGGCAACTCTAGAGGGGGGTGAATAGAGTTTATATAGAAAAATAGCCAATTAAAAATAACTCTTTCACCAACAATAAAAAATCAGAGTAAAGTGCGAAAAATAAATGAAGAGCAGAAGAGCATACGCAAACACAACAATTTTAACCTGGTTTCCCTCGTGGAGGACTAGTCCAGGCCTGAGAACTCTAGCTCAGGATTAAATCCACTATTTGTGAAATAGTAGCTTACAACCCGTGCCTTTTCTTCAGAAGAGCACGTCAACTTCTAACAGAGGATCGCAGTGGCGATTTGCTTGGAATGGTCCAAGCGACTTCTTCACTCTTCTACAAGAATCCTAACTGAGAGATGCTGAGCACTCGAGACTTAGGAGGCTTGTGGCTAGTAGATAGGAAGGGTATGGCTTATTGAGCTTGTAGGAGAGAAGAGAAGAGAAGATTGAGTGAATTGAAATGAGAGAATTCATGCCCTATTTATAGTGTTTGTAGAGGCAGAATTCGGCCAGAATTCGGGTAGAAAAATTCAAAAATTTGGCCGTTGGACAGCTAGCAACCAGCTAACCCTAAAATTAGGGTTCCTGATTTCTAGGGGACAGAGTTCGGCCCGAACTCTGTGTGGAGGCAGAGTTCGGCCCGAACTCTGTCTCCAGAGCACAGAGTGGTCCTAAGTGGGACTTGTGGGCAATTTTTGTTTTGGTGGAGCTTGGGATTTTGGGTAGGCTTATAGACTAAGTTCCAAGAGCTCAGCATAACTCAGAGTACATACTTCTAGACTCAATAAAATGTAAAAGTACAGACTCAAAAATACACTGAGAGTCAGAAACTGAGCTGTTGTCTGTCCTGAACTGAATGCAGACGTCGTATGTCGTATTGAATTTATACAGATATTATTTAGTCAATGTAGTCAATATTTGGTTGACTGTGACTTTGTGTCAACAATCTCCCCCATATTGATAATTGACAAAATAATAAATGTATATTTCAATATTCATACCTGGACACAGTTGGTTAAAACACAGCTCCCCCATAAACAATGCCGAGCTAGAATAAGATAGCTCCCCCGTAATCAGTGAACGGTGCCGAGCTAGAATCAATAGCTCTCCCCCATAAATAATGCATAGAACCTGTGGCCTGATAAAAATAATTTCCCAAAAGCAAACACAAGCACAGACAAATATACATATTTCTCCCCCTTTTGGCAGTTAGCAATATAAAGGATCATATAGACTGCATAAGGAAAAGCATGGGAATAGCAGTATAGACAATGAAAAGTAATCCAACCACACCAAGCAGAGAAGAAACAGTATAATACTAATAAAACAAGTCACTGACATAAAGTAGAACTACGAAAAATAGCATAAAATGTTATCCACCAACCAGAATGACAAGCACATCATCAGGGTGTGAAGACAGAAATCCAGTACATAAATCCATAACAAACTGAAATAACTAAAATCAAAAGGGCAACTAAGACCATCAGCAGTGTCAGCAGCATATCAAGCCAATCTCCATCATGGAGCACGAGAAGGTCCTGGAACATCTGAAGGACCAGGGAATGAGCGAACGAAAAGGTCCTGGAACATCTGAAGGTCCACAAAAGCATCATCCGGATCCATATACCTCAAGACCCACGGATCGTCTATACGATGACCCGCGCGATCTGGATCCCGCTCAATAGGCACATGGAGATCAGGATGACGAGCAAGTGAATACCGCATATCATGCAGAGAGTTCCCAAGGGCACTAATCTGTAAGGTGGTACGGTAATCCTGCTGCGTCCAGCGATCATCCTCAACGGCAAAACGATCGCGAAGCATAGTCTGAAGAGAATCCAGGTTGGCAGGAGGAGGAGGTGCAGCCTGACCGAGTGGAGGGGCGTCAGGCTCCTCATCAGCAGAATGCTCAGATAACTCAGAAGCAGCGACAGGCTGAAGGCGTCGTGCCTTGGATAGAAAGACAGGTGCAGGCATGAACGGACAAGCATCAAGTGGTATATGAAAAGCACGAAAGATCAAAGGAAGATACAGAGGATAAACCAAAGCTCGTGGTTTCCTCCTACAGCGAATCATCCAGTCCATCATGGTACGTGGAAGATTGAAAGGAATTCCAAAATGAAGATGATAAAGAGCAGATATTTCAAGATAAGTGAGGTCATCATGGGAACCTGTTTTGGGTAGAATGGTGTTAGAAATAATCCAATGAAGGTCAGAAAAATATGGGTTGAGATATTTAGCCGTGAGCTTGCGAGGACGTGTGTATGGAGTACACAAATCGTCCTTGAAGCTCTCAAGGGAAATTCCGTCGAGAAAACGGAATGAGCGAGCGTCAACTAGCTTTTCCCAAGAATTGGGCTCTTGAAGATCAAGATATTCGGCTAAGTCAAAGTCATCAAAAGATATATTGATACCTGCAACTCGTGAATAAATATGAAGGTCATCAAAGGTTAAGTTGCAGTAGAACATTTGAACGGCATGACGATAGATAGCAGAAGTTGTAGTAACTAGTTCATCAAGATAGAGGTCATGGAATAAAGAATCATATTGAGAGAATATGGAAAAATTAATAGGATGTCCTGTGAATACCTGACGATTCCGAAAGTCACTAAACCAGTTGTTTGATGCATCTAGTGAGACAAAAAGTCTGTTGTCATAGGTGGAAGGATTTTGAGGACGAGGTGGATTGAACAAAGGATGGGATGGTTGAAGTTGTTCAATGATTTGTTCAATTGATGGAGGAGAATCCGAAGAGGAAATACTCTCAACTCGAATTCTCTTCCCACGATTGAACAAGCAAGGAGCCATTAAAAAATTTTAACTAGAAGATAGAAAATAGGAATGGTACCTCAAACAAGTAATAAACAATGGAAGAGAATGGAGAGAAACCCCTTTTTCTTGATTTTGAGAAGCACTGGAGCACTCTAGATCAAAAACTAGGGTTAGGGTTTCAAGGAAAGATTTTGTATAGGTGAGAAAGGTGGTAGTAGTGAAGGAGAGAGATGGAATCCCGACATAAAGTAGGGCTTTGTCTTTGGTCGGGTGAAATATTGACCATTGGATTAGAATTGATCCAACGGCAGAGCCAGATCCCGACTCTGGAACCTAAGAACCGAACTCGGCCCGAACTCTGATAGGGGCAGAGTTCGGCCCGAGTTCTGGATCAATGGTCCAGAACTAAAAACAGGCAAAGAACATGAAGAAAATGTTTAAGAGTTAAACAAAAGATAGTTGAGGACAACAAAGAGTGTTAAAAAAAAATAGATAGAGAGGTACTCAGAAAACAGAATGAACTTTAGAAAATATCAATTAGGCAATATTAAATCGAAAACGAGTCATATAATAAATAAGGACATATACTGTGGTTCAATAGTCCAAAATTTGCTATGGGTTAGCTGCAGGGGCCGGATCCCAGCTAGCGGTAGTCCTGAGGACTAGTGCACCGTGTCGCTTAGGCTTTTACGCCTTGTTGTCAGAAGGACCCTTTCGGCTTGTACCCATACCAAATTCTTCGTAAAAGAATCACAATATACTCGATATTTACGCAGGTGAGTTTCAATTTATAACTGCTTCATCTAAAATTCCAAGTTCACGACAAAGAAAATTGAAGCGCTCTTCGGATAGTGGCTTAGTAAAGAAATCTGCCAGCTGATGATCAGTGTCAATAAATTCTAAGTTAATCGTGCCATTTTGCTGATGATCACGCAAAAAGTGGTGTCTGATTTCAATGTGTTTAGTGCGTGAGTGGCAGACAGGGGTTCTTAGTCAAATTGATTGCACTAGTATTGTCACAGAATATAGGAATATGCATGAAAGATAACTTATAGTCCTCAAGGGTTTACTTCATCCACAGAATTTGTGCACAACAATGCCCAGCTGCTATGTATTCAGCTTCTGTTGTGGATAGTGCAACAGAGTTCTGCTTCTTGCTAAACCAGGAGACTAAAGCTTTTCCTAATAAATGACACGTGCCGCTCGTACTTTTACGGTCGACCTTGCATCCAGCGAAGTCAGCATCGGAGTAACCAATAAGATCAAATGATGTTGACTTGGGATACCATAGGCCCACTGTAACCGTACCCTTAAGGTATCTAAAGATACGCTTAACCGCGGTCATGTGTGATTCCTTAGGATTAGCTTGATATCTAGCACATAGGCAAACACTGAACATGATATCGGGACGACTAGCAGTTAAATAAAGTAAGCTGCCTATCATACCTCGATACTTACGTTGATCAACAGGTTTGCCACTCTCATCTGGTTCGAGTTTGGTTGAAGTAGCCATTGGCGTGCTGATTGGTTTGATGTTGTCAAGATCGAACTTCTTCAGTATGTCCTTGGTGTACTTTGATTGGCAGATGAAAGTTCCATTAGCCAGTTGTTTTACTTGCAGACCAAGAAAATAGTTGAGCTCTCCCATCAAGCTCATCTCAAATTCCGTCTGTATACACTTGGCAAATTCTTGACAAAGAGTTTCATCAGTAGACCCAAAAATAATATCATCAACATAAATCTGAATTAATAGAATGGTGTTTTTGAAAGATTTAATAAACAGTGTAGTATCAATTTTCCCTTTTGAAAAACCTTTCTCAAGCAAGAAACTGCTTAGCCTTTCATACCAAGCTCTGGGGGCTTGTTTAAGGCCGTAAAGCGCTTTCTTCAGCTTGAATACGTGGTCGGGAAATTTATGATTTTCAAAGCCAGGGGGTTGTTTGACATAAACTTCCTCTTTAATAAAGCCATTGAAGAAAGCACTTTTAACATCCATTTGAAATAATTTAAAGTTTTGATGATTGGCAAAAGCACAAAGCATCCGAATGGATTCTAGTCTAGCAACAGGAGCATATGTCTTATCGTTGTCGATACCTTCCTCTTGATTGTATCCTTGAGCTACTAGACGGGCTTTGTTACGTGTGACTGAACCATCTTCATTTACTTTGTTTCTAAAAACCCATTTAGTACCAATTATCGAGTGATTAACCGGTCTAGGAACGAGTTCCCATACTTGGCTTCTCTCAAATTGGTTGAGTTCTTCTTGCATAGCAGAAATCCAAAATTCATCATTAAAAGCTTCAGAAATGTTTTTAGGCTCTACTTGTGAAATGAAGGTAGTGCTAGCAACGGAGTCTCTTAGTGATGATCTAGTAGTTACTCCACGTGAAACTTCTCCTATAACTAAATTTTCTGGATGAGAAGGTTTGAAAGAGAATTTCTTAGGCAAACCCTCCAGAGAATTAGTTTCGGTTGAAGTATTCATTGGAGTAGAAGTTGATGGCTCAACGTCATCATCAAGAGTACTTGCTGCACTGTTGTCTTCATCAAAAGTCATATTTGTTGACTCTTCCACAATAAGTGAGCGTTTATTGAAAACTCTATATCCCTTACTCTTGGTGGCATAACCAAGAAAGATACCATCGTCAGCTTTGGCATCAAATTTGCCTAAGTTGTCTTTGGTGTTAAGGATAAAACATCTACAGCCAAAAACTTTAAAATAAGAAACACTGGGGGTTCTCCCAAACCAAAGCTCATAGGGTGTTTTCTTCGTAATGGGATGAATAAGCACCCTATTCAAAATGTGGCATGCTGTACTTACAGCCTCTGCCCAAAAATATTTCGGAAGAGAAAATTTATTCAACATGACTCTAGCCATATCGCCAAGAGTCCTATTCTTCCGCTCCATAACACCATTTTGTTGAGGAGTTCTAGGACAAGAAAATTCATGATCAAAACCATTTGCATTACAAAAACTTTCAAAATCATAATTTACGAATTCGCCTCCATAATCACTTCGGATTCGAGTAATCATGTAGCCTTTTTCGTTTTGAACTTTCTTTACAAAAATTTTGAAAGCAGAAATAGCATCGCTCTTATTAGCGAGAAAGAAAACCCATGTAAATCTCGAAAAATCATCAACAATAACAAATGCATAAAGTTTGCCTCCAAGGCTAGCTATTCTACTAGGACCAAATAAATCCATATGAAGTAGTTGCAAGGGTCTAGTAGTACTTACAGAGTTGATAGAATGAAATGAGGATTTAGTTGCCTTGTTTAGTTCACATTCGGCACATACCATGTCCTTTTTGAACGTGATGTTAGGCAATCCTCTCACTAGCTTCTTGGTGGAAAGCCTGGATATAGCATCCATGTTGGCATGACCAAGATGCTGGTGCCAAAGTAGTCGTTCATCTTTGTGGGCATATAGACATCTACCTGCATTGTTAGTATTTATAGAAAGATAGAAAATGTAGATGTTGTCCTCTCTTTTCCCTTCAAAAGCAATATCTCCTGTTGACCTATCATAGATGTAGCAACTGTTTTGTCCAAAGTTAATATCATATCCATGATCAGCAAGATGACTAATGCTGAGCAGGTTAAGCTTTAACTCGGTCACTAGGCAGACACCCTTTATTACAGGAGATGGAGGATGACCAATGATACCATTACCTATAATGTGCCCTTTGAGATTGTTACCGAAGGATACGTATCCTTCTCTCTTCATCGATAGTGATGCAAAAAGATTTGCGTTTCCCGTCATATGTCGCGAGCATCCACTATCGAGAATCCACTTACTTTCAGTTGAGGAGGGAAGGTCCACCTACATCAAGAGTAGATGTGACCTTTGGTACCCGAGTTCTTGAGGGTCCTGAAAAGTTAGTCTTTGGGAACCAAGCATATATCCTTTTATCTACAAGTCTTCTAACTCTGCACTGTGGTGAGATGTGTCCATGTAATCCACAATAAGTACAGATAGCATTCTTATTTATACTAGGAGCATAAGAATAATATCTATAAGCAACAGGATAAGGATGGACATGATGTGAAGAGTTAGCATGGTGAAGATGATTATGCATGGAATAAGTGGCATGTTGATGGTGTCTATGAGGCATAGAATGATGGTATTGTCTATGATGTGTGACATGCTGATATTGTCTAGATGGCATGGCATGATGATTTTGTCTATATGGTATATGAGAACCTTGTCTATATGGCATTGCATGATGATTTGTCTATATGGCATGGTATGATGATTTTTATGTGTGGAGTGATGTTGATTGTGTCTTTGTGCATGATGAGTGTGTACTGAGTGAGAATTGTTCTTACGTGTACGTGGTTTGTGAAAGTTTGTGTATATAAATGCATGGTTATGTGCTGCATGAGAATGACGTGATTGACTAGCATGAGTGGTATTGTGCCCATGTGATTGGGTTTGAGGTTGGATAACCTGTTTACCCAATTTGGTTTCTAATTTTTTAGAAACAGCTTGCAGTTCATCAACCTTAATATTTAAGCCATAAATCTTAGTCATGGAAATCTTGTGTCTACTCTTTTCTTCAGCAAGCAACGTGTTGAGAGTAGTGATTTCTTGAGTTTGTTGCTCAATACGTGCTTCAGCATCATGTAAGCTTAATTTAAGCTTGGATACTTCATCAGTGTCATTTGTGGGTGATGTGTTTCTAACATTGTCAAGAAGTAAAGAAATTCTTTGTATCTCATCTTCTAGACTTTTGATTTTGTCCTTGGCATGTTTATATTTACCGATGACCTTTTTATGATCATCGAGTAAATCAGTGAAAGCATCGCCAAGTTCATCAAAAGAGAAGTCATCCAGAGTTTCGTTAGATACCTTGTTGGAAGTTGCCATCAGGCACACATTTGCTGTATCTTGAGGAGAGTCCTTTTCTTCCTCAGAGTCACTCGCTTCACTTTCATGCCAGATGCCTGTGTTGGCATATTTCTTTGATGAGTTCCTTTTGTATGGCTTCTCATAGTGGTTGCTCTTCTTCAGGAATGGGCAGTCTTTTCGGACATGTCCAGTTTTCTTGCAACCATAACAAGTTGGTTCCTCTTTATCGTTTTCTTGAGATTCCTTCTTCCTTCGATTGAAGCGAAGGAATTTCCTGAAGTTGCGAACCATGAGAGCTTGGTCTTCATCATCTGAGTTATCTTCTTCGGTCTCATCATGATTAGCTCTTCGTTGATGAGCTTTGAATGCGATCTCCCTGGTCTTCGGAGCAGGCTCTTCGAAGTCCTTGAGGTCAAGCTCGTGAGTCATAAGCTTACCCATCAAGGTCTCCATTGACATTGTTGTGAGATCGTTTCCTTCTATGATGGCTGTCACCTTAGGATTCCAAATCCTTGGTAGCCCTCTGAGCAGCTTACGAATCTTCTCGTGGTTTGAGTACTGCTTTCCAAGCGAAGATAGAGGATTGATGATGTCGAGGAATCTTGTGATCATTTGAGTGATCGTCTCACTTGGCTTCATCTTGAAGGCTTCGTATTCTTGAGTGAGACGGCTAATTTTGGATTCCTTGACCTGTGTAGTTCCTTCATGCGTCACTTCTAGAAGTCTCCATACTTCATGAGCAGTGGTGCATGTAGAGACCCTGTTGAACTCATTCCTGTCTATGGCACAGAATAAAGCATTAATAGCCCTAGCATCTAGACTTGCCTGTTTCTTCTCCTCGACAGAATATTTGTCGTGTGGTTTCTCAATGAGGTCACCATCGACAACTATTCTGGCAGGCTTTTTGTAACCGTCAGTGACGACAGTCCACAGGTCAAAGTCTAGAGATTTAAGATAGAAGCTCATCATTGTTTTCCAATATGTGTAGTTAGTCCCATCAAATAGGGGAGGCCTATGAGTGGACTGACCTTCACCATGATTGGAAATCAAGGATTGCGTGGTTGCCATGGATCAACTCTTAGGATGTTAGTCCTTATAAAGAGAACAGAGCTCTGATACCAATTGAAGAACAGTTTGGCAACTCTAGAGGGGGGTGAATAGAGTTTATATAGAAAAATAGCCAATTAAAAATAACTCTTTCACCAACAATAAAAAATCAGAGTAAAGTACGGAAAATAAATGAAGAGCAGAAGACCATACGCAAACACAACGATTTTAACCTGGTTTCCTTCGTGGAGGACTAGTCCAGGCCTGAGAACTCTAGCTCAGGATTAAATCCACTATTTGTGAAATAGTAGCTTACAACCCGTGCCTTTTCTTCAGAAGAGTACGTCAAGTTCTAACAGAGGATCGCAGTGGCGATTTGCTTGGAATTGTCCAAGCGACTTCTTCACTCTTCCACAAGAATCCTAACTGAGAGATGCTGAGCACTCGAGACTTAGGAGGCTTGTGGCTAGTAGATAGGAAGGGTATGGCTTATTGAGCTTGTAGGAGAAAAGCGAAGAGAAGATTGAGTGAATTGAAATGAGAGAATTCATGCCCTATTTATAGTGTTTTTAGAGGCAGAATTCGGCCAGAATTCGGGTAGGAAAATTCAAAAATTTGGCCGTTGGACAGCTAGCAACCAGCTAACCCTAAAATTAGGGTTCCTGATTTCTAGGGGACAGAGTTCGGCCCGAACTCTGTGTGGAGGCAGAGTTCGGCCCGAACTCTGTCTCCAGAGCACAGAGTGGTCCTAAGTGGGACTTGTGGACAATTTTTGTTTTGGTGGAGCTTGGGATTTTGGGTAGGCATATAGACTAAGTTCCAAGAGCTCAGCATAACTCAGAGTACATACTTCTAGACTCAATAAAATGTAAAAGTACAGACTCGAAAATACACTGAGAGTCGGAAACTGAGCTGTTGTCTGTCCTGAACTGAATGCAGACGTCGTGTGTCGTATTGAATTTATACAGATATTATTTAGTCAATGTAGTCAATATTTGGTTGACTGTGACTTTGTGTCAACAGGTCTAAGTCTACTCCGTCAGACTCTACCCCATAGTAGATCGGGCAATCAGCCTCAGAATCATCTGTAATATGTCAACAGTATCCTGTCAGGAAAATGAGCAAGTACAAACACCAATAGCAGTTCCATATGAATTGACAAATTCTATAAGAGACAGTGTAATGAAATACAAGACAAAATCAACTGGAAATACATATCATGATGTGAGTACTGAAAAGGACGACGATATGAATGTATATAGGGCAACTTGGGAACTATTCGGAAGCCGTGTTACAACCCCTAAACCAAACAAGGACCGAAGCTGTAACCCTTCTCCCGAAAAGAACTTAGTCACCAAGATAATAAATATAAAAGGTGCCTTGAATTATTAGTGTGTTATATGATCAGCTTGGGAAGAATATGCTCAGGCTTTCCATCCGACCGGCTATGAACCCTGTATACAATAGAACGATAAGGCCAGTCACCATGGAAAGCTATGAACCATATAGGGTAAGGCTTTACCCGTCGTAAGGCGAGGGTATAGCTATGAACCATATGTACCATAGAACCATGTGGGAATTTGATCACACAACCACTAATAACTCCCCCATTCCCGAATAGTACAATAGATCTAGATATGACACGTTATCACATGGGATTCCATAAGAGGGTAGCAAGTCCCCTTTTGAAATCGGTGTCTATACCAATACACTGAAATAAGACAGAATATGTACCAATATACCATGTAACTCTAGGAATAATATTCTATGTCATGATCCAACATATACTAGTCTGTGAACTATCGTGATTGGAAATCGAGTATACTACTACAATTAAATCAGATATAACAGATATCAAGACAATAAAAACTATCAGTGAATGTACTCGCCTGTGGTCCTGAGCTGATAGGGTGAACAGACGCTCAGAGTGATCACAGACCTAAAATAAGATACTATGAGTCAAACAGAGGTAAATACTTAAAAAGGAAGCTAATTCAAGTCATGAATGCAAGTCTAAGTCAAAACTAGGTCAATCTAGGTCAGACTGAGTCACACTAGGTCATACTGGCTCATACTAGATTATACTGGATCATACTAGGTCACTAGGAGTCAATCCAAGTTAAACTAGGTCAATCTAGGTCAGACTGAGTCATACTAGGTCATACTGGCTCATACTAGGTCATACTGGATCATACTAGGTCACTAGGAGTCAATCCAAGTCAAACTAGGTCAAACGGGGTCAAATATTGACTTATAGCTGACTTTTGGTCAAAAAGTCAACTCTGGTCAACTCTGGTCAATACTGAGTCAACCCTGGGTCAACCCTAGGTCAAACAAGTCAAATGTTGACTAACAGTTGTCTTTCAGTCAACTGGTCAACGCTGGTTTGGTTTCGATCAATTCTAAGCCAAGTGTTCACTTGAAGTTGACTTTGGGCCAAAAAGTCAACTCTTGGTCAACGGGGGTCAAGACTAGTCTAAACTACCCTCATCTAGTCATTATATACCAAGACAAACTATTTCTAATCCCATATAGCAATTAGAAATCCAATACCTTACATTACCCAATACCCCTTATATTTACCCTTACAAGGTATTCCCGATACCTTGTCCATTACAAAGGAAACCCTTCTAGATCTCAGGATACTAGCCTAGGCTTCTTAGGGTAGCTAGATACTATCCTATCTAAGGGTTACCAATCAAGAAATCTAGGGTTCTTGGATATCTAATCTATCTTATCTTCCATGTTGGTCATCCCAATATTTCCTTAAGGTAATCTTGAGATATCAAGATACCACATCTAACATAACCCATTTCTTCTAAACCACACTCACTCTCCCTCACAAACATCATCTATCTAACCCCCATCTAACTTAGAATGCTACTCCTAAAATAACTCTCAAGAACCAACTCAAACAACTACCACAAACCCCCTAATGTATCTTAACATGACATATAACATAACATGACCAACCTTATTTTCTACCACTATAAACACTACTCCACTAACCATCTAACACGCTAATAACACTCTCTAACTTAGGGGTTTCGTAGTACTAAATGTGGTTGACAAGTGGGGGTAGGTATTTGGGGCTAAGGTGGTTCAAAAGGGGATGTTTCGGGACCACAAAAACTCCAAAAAACCATCCTGCATTGCTTCTGCTTACTGCTTACTGCTTATTCCTGCTGCTTTTCTGCTCATTCCCTCACTCTCTAACCATCTATCCACACACACAAATAAATATATATGCACATTCCACTCACAAATATATATATATATATATATATATATATATATATTTTTTTTTTTTTTTTTTTTTTTTTTTTTTTTTTTTTTTATATATTGACACTCTCATTATAATATATACACATGAAAATATTTTATGAACTCATTTTAAAATAGACACACCCACAACTTATGTATATATATATAAGACACATATACAAATATATAATCAAGATACCTAATAATATAGTCACACACACAACCACAAGATATATATATATATATATATATATATATATATATATATATATATATATATATATATATATATATATATATAAAATATATATATATATATATATATATATATATATATATATATATATATATATATATATATATATGTATTTGTATATATATATATATATATATATATACATAGACACTAGTTATATATATATATATATAAATATATATAAAGAGACACACCATTCTAAATATAAAATGAATATGATAAAATATGATACCATAAAGAACACATTAGGAACAACTCTCTAAATATATAAATCTGAGATTAAAATACTAATTAATTATTCCTACATTATATTTATGCATACAAGTGTCCAAAATAGAGATTTTTCCCACTAGGACACAACCACAACACAAAGGACACTCATATGACCTCCAAATGGACACGAAATAGACACAAATGGAGATACAACCATGGGGGTCATTCCTACGGGTACAAAATAATCCTATATGCATGTTGGGGTGGATTAGAGGAGAGATTATACCTTCCGGGAGAGAGACTCAAAGGGAAAAGCCTTCCGACACGATACCGACACGTAGAGATTCTAAAAGGACACGAACGAGCTCCGAATCCTCCCAAACTTGGCTAGCTCCTTCCTTTCATGGAGTAGAGGAGAAATGAAGAAGATTTGGTGGAAGAAGGCGTTGATTTGGAGATAAAATCAATGGGGTTGCTCTCTAGAAATTTGGGGAAGAACATGAGAGAGAAAATGGATGGATAAAATGAAATGGAAGAGATGATGACTCACTCCTTATCCCCCCAAAGGTGGCTTCCCAAAAAGGGTGAGGTGTCCCCATTAGAAAAGTCCAAAATGCCCCCACTTGACCTATTTGATTTAAATTAAGAATGTGTTAAAGGTTGAGGTCAAATTAGTCTAGTTTTAAGTCTCAAATTAAACTAAACCTATCCATAAATAATTAGTCTAACTACTAACTAAAATTAATATCATGTGGACTAAAATTAATATTATGTGGGCCATGCCTAACTAGTGTGTGGGTCCCACTAGAGTCAAAACTACCCCGGGTCCCCGTTTCAAGTCGGATTGAGCTGAAATTCGAACCCGACTCAAATAACCCCAAAATATTATTATAAATAAATAAATAATTTCAAAAATATTCAAAAGTGAAAAATGACAAAAATACTCCTATTTCTGGAAACTGGGGGTGACACTTGGGTTTTATCTATCAAACTTCATTATTTTCAATTTAGAGTTCCATGTAGTAGGAATTTCGATCCTACGCAAGTTTGGCTTTTGAGTGGTTGGATTTCATCAAGTTTTGGCCGAGATGGGGTTTCTTGAGTTCTTGAGTCCCATGGATGCTTGTCTCGGCCTTGGGGAGAAGACGAAACCTTTACGCACACATTCTTACGTGCCAGCATAGTATTTTCCCTTTACGCACACGTTCTTACGTGCCAGCATAGTGTTTTCCCTTTACGCACACGTTCTCACGTGCCCGCGTGATCTATTCTACGCGGAGTTGATTCGAACTCTACGCAGGGGTACTTTCGCTCGCGTAAACTCCTTGCTCACAAAGAGTCTCACTCGCGTGGAGTGCTCGCTCGCGTAGACTTTTTTGCTCGCGTCGAGTCTCGCTCACGTAGATTCCCCCGCTCGTATAGGGTCTCGCTCACGTGCAGCCTCGCTCGCGTAGAACTGTCTTTCCTTGGTCTTGCCCGTGTAAAGCTATTTTACGCTCGGGGCTCCCTTGGCCTAGCGTAGTTTCGCTAGCGTAGAGACTTGAGCCCCTTGGTGTACCCCGCTTGTCCTTTATGTTCTTGCACCTTTTGTCATGAACTTGATAATCACGAATTGGCTAGTATTGTTGGAATGATAATTATACACAACATGGTATAACAAGTAAATTGACGTGACAGGACATGGCATGATATGACAAGTAAGCATGATGGAAACTATTAAAGGCTGTTGCGACGGCTAGCATGACATGACAAGAATGAATGGCCTGGACACCGTGGACGATTGTGTTTGTACAAATGAACCAGTATTATCTTGCATCATGTCTAGGACATGGACCCCTGAGTAACACGGTCAGGGGTACCTACTGAAACTGACTAAGGCTAAATCACTAGAATAATCCAGTAGTCATGAAGATATTTCCCAGCTATAGGCAATCCCGTTATCTGGACGCCCCATCATGGAATTTATAGCTTGCCGTCGAGTAGGGCACATTTCCAGCACACGGTCAAGTATTGCACCCTCCAAGCTACTTAAGGGTACATACGTTTCTTGGACGATGTACCCACATAAACTCAATCCCTAATGTCGTTTGGATAACCTGGATGGTCTGCAGGGCTTGTGGCTGTTGGAATATCTCATTACATCTTGCTAGTAACTAGGCCTGTGATAACCTTAGTTAGTTAAAGTATCATGTCGTACTGATTGCTTGGCCGTAAATATTGGATGAAGTCTAACCAGTCCAAGCCTTGTCTTGTTTCAGTACCTGGCTACTTCGGAACATGATTGCTTATGTTTACCTTATCAATAACTGATTGGAATAATTTCTCATTCTCCTGATATTTATTGCCCTATATAGATTTCATGTCTTATTATTAACTTTTTTATTTTATGTTCTGATATGCTGGTTTTAGTTCTTAAGTGAAGCCTCCTTTATGGTACTTGCTCTTTCTGGGATGTAACCAGCTGGTTTTTTATGGCCAGATACCGGAGCAGCTCCAGAGGATCTTCCTACCTTCCAGCCAGTTGGTGACCACCAGGCGTAACCCTGGAAACGAGTGGGTTTTATTTTTGCTCTCCCACTCTATTGTAAAAGTATTCTTTTGAGGTGTTTAGACGACGAGCACGTGTTAGCTCGATTGCACTTTACTTACTGGCTGCCTACAGGCTGTAGCATGATTAACAAATCCTAGGATTGATCATGTATGACTGAAACTCTTGCTAGTAGTCTTCACATTTTGTATGACTAGCTTCATGATCATCCAAATATGTAATGTATGGGATGCCTTACAATTGTATATTTGGTGCTCTAACATCTTGTAGCTGCTGTTACTTGCTTAAGATTGAGACAATAGGCTTGTTCATGACCATAAGAGACTGATGGCTTGTAGTTAAACCCTCATGTATCTAGACAGCTATGACCGTATATCGAGGTGGGTTGTACTTCAATATACGTAGCTGGCTGTGTCCGTCCCCGCTTTTTAATATTCTGGCTCTGAGGCATGACACGGTTTAAGTGGTAGCCCATGCAGGTTTTGTGAATCAAGATATATGAGGGTTTATTGAATAGATGTCTCAATCAGCACTCGCCCTTGATCTCTGCTCGTATTCTCTAAATTCCTGAAATCTTGACCTGATCACATGCTTGTATCATTAATCTGTCCTGGTCTTTCCTTATTATTCCCTGTGTCGTCTTCTTCAGCGGCATTGCTCATGGTCCTGCCAATCAGCCGGAAGGAGATCAATGAGTACCCCCACAACAAGAGGATCAAGCTCAGCACTCAGGAGCAGCTTCCCAAGTCATGCTTCCCGGAGGTCCACAACCCCTAGTACAGCCAGCCCTGCCTGCAAAGTAGGATGATAAAGTCTTGGTTGGACTCATCAGGGAGTTGCTTGCATCATAGGATCGTCGGGGTGATGCATTGTACCAGACAGTACAAGATGCTTTGAGAAGAGGTAATAGTGCGACCAACAGCTTCAAGCGCTTGAACCCTTCCTTCTTCGATGGCAGCAAAGATGTTATTGTCGCAGACGCTTGGCTGCAGGATACTGAGTTATTCTAGAAGCAGCCAGGACCCCAGAAAATGAGAAGGTGGCCGTGGTGTGCCTGCAGTTATTGGATCTAGCCAGCAGCTGGTGGACGGTACAGGCCATTGGATTAGTGGTACCTATTGTCTGGACAGTATTCCGTGAGAGATTCTGGACCAAGTACTTTGATGCTGAAGCTCGGTACAACCTACATACGAGGTTCACTAATTTAAAGCTGATGGGCAGGACGGTCGATGGATACGCGACCAAGTTTTCCAGGCTTAGTCGGTTTGCTCCCACCTTGGTGGCGACCGAGTTCGACAGAGCTCAGCGGTTCTACCAGGGACTCCACCTGGAGATTTTACTGGCGGTAGAGCAGTTTGAGCATCAGACTTTCGATGCAGTGTTGAGAGCAGCTAGAAGGCATGAGTATACCTCCCAGAGGATTGTGGACCGGACCGGAAGCCGAAAGCGGTCCCACGGCCAGATGAACCAGTCTTCAGCACCGGCCCCGACAGCTAGGGCTTTGACCATTGGAGCTCTGAGGTGGACGGCTTCCGTTACGTCGATTTAGCATTCGACCCCGGCATATCCCTAGCAGTAGCAGCAGAAGTAGTCTTCCGCAATGGGTTGCACTCATTGTGGGAAGCCAGGGCACATGGTGTCAGAATGTCACAGAACATAGGGTTTGTGCTTGGTTTGTGGGGCACCGGACCACAGGGTTGGGAACTGCCCGAATAGGGGGAGTTCATCTTCTTCAACCTTTTCTAGTCCCTCGGCTAGGGGGCCAGCCCCAGTACCAGTCCAGCAGCAGCAACAGTACCCATTTTTGAGGCCCTTGCCGCCTCAGGCCTAAGCATTTCAGCACCAGAACCTCCAGCAGTATGCACAAGTCCAAGCTCAGATCCAGAACCGCCAGAGAGGTTTCCAGCAGAGGGAACCAGTACCTAGAGGGCAAGGTCAAGTGATGGCTTTGACCGTGGAGGAGGAGTTAGCATCAGGTGAGGTGGTGGCAGGTACTATTCTCGTCAACTCCTTCCCAGTATCAGCGTTATTTGATTTTGGAGCATCGCATTCATTTTTCTGTACGATTCGTAACCCGGATAGGGCTGGAGCCCGAGTCATTATCAATAAGGCTCAATATACTTACTGGTAACGAACTTGCGGGAGTAGATAGAGTATTTTCCTCTTGTCGGATCGTAGTTAGCGGTAGAGAGTTTCTCGCTAGGTTGATAGAATTCCCGATGGCCGATTATGACGTGGTCTTAGGGATGGATTGGTTGAGGGACCAGTATGCTAGAATAGATTGCCATATCGGCAAGATTATTTTTAGTATTCCTGGTGCGCCAGAGTTTTTATTTTTCTGAGGCGGAGTAGAACCTTCACCTCCAGTATTTCGGATGGCAGTTGCAGCGGCAGTTCGATTTTCCAGAGTTGTAGAAGAGTTTCCCGATATTTCCCCGAGGAGCTTCCAGGTATCCACCAGAGAGAGAGATCGAGTTCACCATAGACTTGATCTCCGGAACAGCACCAGTGTCAGAGAGAGTCTACCGGATGGTACAGTCAGAATTGGAGATCTTGTATAAGATGATTGAAGAACTCAGGACCAAGAGATTCATCCGTGCTAGTGGATCGCCTTGGAGAGCCCTGATGCTTCTTATGAGAAAGAAGGATGGTATGTCCAGATTATGTGTTGACTATCGTACCTTGAACTCAGTGACAATCAAGAACAGATACCCTCTCTCGATGATAGATGACTTGTTTGATCAACTCAAAGGGGCGTCCGTATTTTCGAAGATTGACTTGCAGTCAGGATACCACCAGATCAGAGTCAGAGAGCAGGACATCCCAAAGATGGCATTTAGATCTAGGTATGGGCATTAGGAGTTCCTTGTTATGCCCTTTGGAGCAACCAATGCGCCGGCTGTATTCATAGACCTCATGAATCGTATCTTCATGCCTTATTTGGATCAGTTCGTGATTGTGTTCATAGATGACATCCTGGTCTACAGCAAGAGTGAAGTAGAGCATGAGCAGCATCTCAGAGTTATCCTCCAGATTCTTCGAGAACACCAGTTGTATACGATGTTCAGTAAATGCGAGATCTGGCTCGATCGTATTTCATACTTGGGTCATATCATCACCGGAGGTGGAGTAGAAGTGGATCTCTAGAAGATCGTGGCTATTGAGACGTGGTCGGTATCCAGCACAGTTGTAGAAATTTGTAGTTTTATTGGCTTGGCCGGCTACTACCGACGATTTGTTTCAAACTTTGCACGGATTTTAGCACCTATAACCCAGTTGACCCATAAGGATGTGCAGTTTGCTTGAACATCAGAATATCAGGATTTTTTTGAGAAGTTAAAGCGAGGCTTGATGACGGCACCCATTCTCACGCTTTCAGATGGCACAGGAGGATTCTCAGTATATTGTTATACTTCAGGCAGAGGTTTAGGATGTGTTTTGATACAGCATGGGAAGGTAATAGCTTATGCTTCATGTCAACTTCGTGATCATGAGAGGAATTATCTGATCCACGACTTAGAGCTTGCGGCAGTAGTTTTTGCATTGAAGCTTTGGAGACACTACTTGTATGGAGGCAGGGTAGAGATTTTTACCGACCACAAGAGCCTGAAGTATGTGTTTACTTAGAAGGATCTTAACATGCGTTAGAGGAGATGGCTAGAGCTACTTGTAGATTATGACATCAACCTGCAGAATCATCCTGGAAAGGCAAACGTTGTTGCAGACGCATTGAGCAGAAGAGCCAAAGTTTATTTTCTAACAGCACAACCAGAGTTGTTAGCAGATCTCCAGAAGATGGGTATAGAAGTTTTTCTTCCTACCAATGTGGCATTGATGGCCAGCATGCAAGTTCAGTCCAGTATAGTTGAGAGGATCAAGTTAGCTCAGTCAACAGATTCTAAGCTTCAGCGGCTTAGGGCATAATGTATAGCAGGACGAAGACCAGAGTTATGTATCCATGAGGATGGTACACTTCGACATGGAAGGCGTCTTTGTGTACCTAGTGGTGATATCAGATAGGAGATCATGGCAAAAGTCCACAGTTCTCAGTATTTGATTCATCCGGGCGGTACGAAGATGTATCGTGATGTCCGACAGCATTTTTGGTAGAATGGTATGAAGAGGAAGATAGCCTGGTTTGTCTCTCGATGTTTAGTTTGTCAACAAGTTAAAGCTGAACATCAGAGACCGGTTGGACTTTTTCAACCTTTACCGATCCTAGAATGAAAACGGGAGCACATTACCATAGATTTTGTTACTGGATTACCTAGATCCTAGCTGGGGGAGATGCTATCTGGGTTATAGTCTACAGACTCACCAATGTAGCTCATTTTCTTCCTTTCAAGGTTGGTCAGTCGACGGATCAACTTGTAGAGATGTACCTCCGACAGATAGTCAGGTTGCATGGAGTACCAGTCAGTATTGTATCCGACAGACAGATGGTCAGTCAGAACGCACGATCCAGACTCTTAAAGATATATTGCGGTCATGTACACTCGACTTTGGTGGTTCGTGGGAAGATCACCTACATCTCGTGGAGTCCTCCTATAACAACAGTTTCTAGGCCAGTATCCAGATGGCACCCTTTGAGGCCTTATACGGCAGAAAGTGCAGATCTCCGTTAGCATGGGATGATATCGGTGAGAGGCAAATACTTGGTCCAGAGATGATCACATAAACTATTGAGGTGGTCCGACAAGTCAGAGATCACCTTCGAGTTGCACAAGATCGCCAGCGTCATTGGGCCGATTCTCATCGGCGACCCCTTGAATTTTCTGTCGACAACCATGTATTCCTTAGGATCTCGTCTACCCGTGGCGTCATTCGTTTCGACGTACGGGAAAAGCTTAGTCCTAGGTATATAGGGCCATTCGACATTCTAGAGCGAGTAGGTGATGTGTCCTATCGTCTCGCTCTTTCGCCGTCGTTACGTGAGGTGCATGATGTCTTCCATGTATCTCAATTGTGACGGTATATCCCAGATCCGAGTCATGTCCTTGATCATTCAGAATTGGTTGTTGGTGCCAACCTTTCGTACGAAGAGAGACCCGTATCCATATTGGACCGAAGAGAGAAGATACTCAAGAACAAGACTATCAAGTTAGTCTGTGTTGCTTGGGGTCATCACTCTTTGGATGAGTCAACGTAGGAGCGTGAGGATGATATCCGATCGCGATATCCACACCTGTTTGACTCATAAGGTATATTGTCTTTCTTATGCCTTATGCTTTAATTCCTTGCTCGTATGAATGATTGCTTGATTGATTGCTTAGTATAACTTGCTCGACATCTCTAGCCTCTTGATTAAATTCAGAGGACAGAATTCTTTTAAGGTGGGTAGAGTTGTCACCCTCGGATTTCGTTATGCGTATTTTAGTATACGTGTACATATCTTGGACCCGTATTTTGACTTGTCCTGGCTGGCTAGCCTTGGGTTAGTTAGCATTTCCTGGTTCGTGTGGTCTATTTTGGCTTTGGCATGCATCGGGTTCGGTTAGGTTCGACTTGGTTTGGGTTAGTATGCAAACCCCTACCTACCATCATCCATTATTTATTAACCCAACAACCCTTCTCTCCTCATTCCTTTTCTCATTAACTCCTTCTTCTTCCTCATAACTCTCTCTCCACCTACCAAGAGAGAGGCTTAGGCAAGTGCAACTTGCTTCATGGAGGAACTCCATTTTTGTTGTTCTATTGTCTTCCTTACGAGATTCTAAGACAATTTAGTACTTAGCATTTTCAATTTCCATGGGTTAATTCTTCTAGATCTAAGTTTGTTGCATTTTCAAATTTCTTGGGTTTTGATCTATCAAACTTTATTATTTTCAATTTAGAGCTCCATGTAGTAGGAATTTTGATCCTACGCAAGTTTGGCTTAAGTTTTGGCCGAGATGGGTTTTTTTGAGTTCTTGAGTCCCATGGCTGCTTGCCTCGGCCTTGGAGAAAAGACGAAGCCTTTACGCACACGTTCTTACGTGCCAGCGTAGTGTTTCCCCTTTGCGTACACGTTCTTACGTGCCAGCGTAGTGTTTTCCCTTTATGCATACGTTCTCACGTGCCCGCGTGATCTGTTCTACGCGGAGTTGATTCGAACTCTACGCAGGGGCTACTCTCGCTCGTGTAAACTCCTCGCTCGCGTAGAGTCTCGCTCGCGTGGAGTGCTCGCTCGCGTAGAGTCTCGCTCGTGTAGACTTTTCTGCTCGCGTAGAGTCTTGTTCACGTAGATTCTCCTGCTGGCGTATGGTCTCGCTCGCGTACAGCCTCGCTCGCATAGAGCTGTCTTTCCTTGGTCTTGCCCACGTAATACTATTTTACGCTCGGGGCTCCCTTGGCCTAGCGTAGTTTCGCTAGCGTAGAGACTTGAGCCCCTTGGTGTAGCCCGCTTGCCCTTTATGTTCTTGTACATTTTGTCATGAACTTGATAATCACGAATTGGCTAGTATGGTTGGAATGATAATTATACACAACATGGTATAACAAGTAAACTGACATGACAGGACATGGCATGATATGACAATTAAGTATGATGGGAACTATTGAAGGTTGTTGCGACGACAAGCATGACATGACAAGAATGAATGGTCTGGACACAATGGACGATTGTGTTTGTACAAATGAACCAGTATTGTCTTACATCATGTCTAGGGCATGGACCCCTGAGTACCACGGTCAGGGGTACCTACTGAAACTAACTAAGGCTAAATAACTAGAATAATCCAGTAGTCATGAAGAGATTTTCCAGCTACAGGCAATCCCGTTATCTGGATGCCCCATCATAGGATTTGTAGCCTGCCGTCGTGTAAGGCACATTTCCAGCACACTGTCAAGTATTACACCCTCCAAGCTACTTAAGTATACATGCATTTCTTGGATGATGTACCCACATGAACTCAACCCCTAATGTCGTCTGGATAACCTGGATGGTCTGCAGGGCTTGCGGCTGTTGGAACATCTCACTGCATCTTGCTAGTAACTAGGTCTGTGATAATCCTAGTTAGTTAAAGTATCAAGCGGTACTGATTGCTTGGCCGTGAATGTTGGATGGAGTCTAACCAGTCCAAGCCTTGTCTTATTCCAGTACCTAGCTACTTCGGAACAGGATTGCTTATGTTTACCTTATCAATAATTGATCGAAATAATTTTTCATTCTCTTGATATTTATTGCCCTATTTAGATTTGATATCTTATTATTAACTTTCTTATTTTTTGTTCTGATATGCTGGTTTTAGTTTTTAAGTGAAGACTTTCTTGTGGCACTTGCTCTTTCTCGGATCTGACCCAGCTGGTTTTGCATGGCCAAATACTGGAGCAGCTCCAGAGGATCAACAAATAGGTAAAATATAGGTGCAAAGTCAACCCACATGTTGGTTCATATTTTCCGTTACAGTTGAGAATAATCCTCAAGTTTGGTCCTCTACCGACCAACTCTACCGACCAAACGAATAAACAAGACTCCTCTAGGGCTTGATAGGGTTGAAGAAGGGTCTCTTAAGATCACCATGGAAGTAGTAACACATCAAATGGAGGTTGGAAAGTGGTTGGGAAGGTGGCGGCTACTAGGGGTGTTGGCGGGTTCGACCAAGAATAGGGGATCGGGTTTTGTCACTCCCATTTTTCGTTATACGTATTTCAGTATGCGTATACGAATTTTTGACATTTGTCAGGTGACCCATATTTTTGACTTGTCTTGCTTAGCCTAGTCTTGGTTTAATCTTGACTTGGATTAGATTTGGTTTGGTTCAACTTGGCATAGCTTGGTTTGGTTTGAGTTGGTTCATCATGAATGTGCTTTGTATTTAAACCAAATTTCTCTCTCTCCTCCATTAATTTCATTTACTTTCTTCTTCATTTACTCCTCCCACCTACCAAGCCCCGGGCAAGTGCAACTTGCTTCATAACGGATCTCAAATTTTATTATTCCATTGTCTTCCTTGCTTGATTCTAAGCATCTTTAGAACTTGAAGATTTTGGTTTTGATGGTTACATTTTTGTAGATCTATGTTTGTAGTTTTCTCAATTTTTTTTTCTAGTTTTGATCTCTTAAATTTTGTTATTTTTGAAAACTAATGGTTTCATGTTGTGTAGAATTCTATTCTATCCAATTTTGGCTTTTGAATCGCTTGATTTCGACTTCGTATGAAGAAGTTATGGCATTTTTGTGTTCATGGGTTCTGGCACATCTTCGGTGCTGTCGGGACGATGAACAGTGTCGCAGGTGCGCCTGTGCGTGCTTCGTGTGCCGTGCACCCGTGTGCCGTGCATCCGCGCACTACACGTTTCGTGCGCTACGTGCCGGTGCAATTTCCTATCGCGCGCCCACGTACCGTGCCTCCGCGCCATGCGCTCCGTGCATCCGCACGCCACACGCTTGCACAATTTTTCTGCCGTGCGCTACACGTTTCGTGCGCCGCACGCCTGCACGATTCGTTTGCCACGCACTAGGCACCGTGCTTGCACGATCCGCGTGCCGTGGGGAGTTTTATCCGCGCACGCAGCGCGTTTCGGGTGCAGCACAGCCGCACGATTCGTTTGCCATGCCCCAGGCACCGTGTGTAGCTTCCCTTCCCGGAGAATTTTTTTTCAAAATATTTTTTTGAATTATTTATTTGATTTAAGTTGTGATTTTTAGTATTTTAGAAATGATTATTTAGTTAATTATTACGGTAGATGACTCTAGCCATAGTTGAGTTTTGAAGTACTAGACGACTAGGATTTGTGGCACGGGAGATGTAGCAGTGTGCCTTGACTAGTGTACTAGCCATGCCCGGGGAAACCTAGCCATAGGGATGTCCTAACTAGGAAAACCAGGCCAAGTTACGACTTAACCCGTACCGAAGATTTTAATTATTATTTAGTTATATTATTGAGTTTTCGGGAACCCGGTTGTACCGACCCTGTCCAGATTAGACCCAAGTCAAAACCGAGCCCAGGTAGTCATATAGTGCGTCCAGAGACGTCCAGGTAGATGCATCTGGTATATATATGCATTGGTAATTTGCTTTAATGGTTTATTATTTATTTTCATAAATAATTGTTATTTATTATATAAAGGTTATTGATATTAGATGAATTATTATTATGGAAAAACTTTTCCTAACTTATTGGAAATAATTTCTATTTAAGATTGTGTATAATAAATTTTGGATTTATTACTATTCTATTATAGGATTTATCGTGAGCTAATAAATACATGGATATATATATATATATATAATATGAAGTGGAATATAGTATTTTCTTTATTGATATATATAGGAAATTATATATAGGGACTTATATTTTGTGTAAACATTTATATATGTGTGTATAAATATATAATAGTGTATGTGTGTGTATACGTGTATGTATATATAAATATGTGTATACGTGTAAGTATATAATTATACGCATGAATACTAGGATATATATATTGATCATACAGGCATGTAAATATATTTCTAATTTATTAATATATATACGTATACATAGGTTATGTATATAAATGTATGTATGTAGGTGTATATATCTATATGTGTATATGTATACATATATTGTATATATAAATATAAATGTACATAAGTATTTGCTAAGAAAAGGAAAGAAGAAATAAAAAGGAAAAGAATGAATAGAATAGTTAAACCAACAGTGGCAGCCCGGCCCACCTGCCCGACTCCAAAGACCCACACAAGGTCCAACCGAAAACTCCCAAAGAGTTTAGCACAGCACATAACAACCCACAGCCGAGCCCACAACAACTGCTTTCACATATTCACATATATGTGAATTCCCGAGCAGACATATAAATGCATACACAGAGGGAAAGGAGTTCGCAACACCAAAACCCTAATCGCGCCAACTCCTGACCTCGCCCCAGGCAACCTGCGCGTGTACATCGGCCATCATCGCACCTCCAGAGATCGCCGGAGCACCGTCCTGGTCCAGTCGTGCGCTCAACAGAGGACCACTCTGTTTTAGCTAACAGTAGGTACCCCTCATTCTTTCTCGTTTTTCTTCAAACGTACTCGATAAAATTTTGATCTATAAATTCCTACTATAAGCCTACATGACCCTCTTCAAACCCTAGCAATTAGATTTAAGAATAGTTAACCAGGTTGGTCGTGAAATCGACATGAAGTCAAAAGAAATCCGTCTAAAAACAGAGCAATAAAACAATCAACCTACCCGACTTGGAGGCCTGATTTCTCTTCGGTTAGTAGTTTTTCTACAAATCCATTAGAAGACAGTTTTAGACAACATATACATGATTACAACCCCTTTGGTATATTATGATTTTGTAAAGTGTGTGCTCAGTTATTTGGTTTCAAAAATCGTGAAAAACTATTTTCAAAAATAGTGAAAAACCATAAAAACTCATCCACACGACGTGCGTCCCGCCATTCCGGACGACGTGGTCGCGAACCGAAAGCATCGAAAGCTGCGTATCGGCTTCGTGGTCGTGTGGGCTTTGACGGAATTCAAATTGGTCGCGTGTGCGCGACGAATTTGATACGTATCCGTCAAAATTCACCGTATCGTGTACTTTGCAAATTCTCCAATCACTTTGTGCACGCTCGTCAGATCGATATGAAACTTGTGCCAACAGAACCGTATCGTTTTTCTGGTCCAGTACGCCAAGTTTGGTCCAATTCTGAGACAGTTGATAAAATCATCGTTTCGCAGGCCCGACGGTCCAACTCAACGGGTGATTTTGTGCACGGCCCGCCAAAATCCAACTTTGGACATACGGTTGGGTTCGTATCGGAAAACTGGATCCGTAGACATATAGTTTGACGACTTTAGAGACCGTTGACTCAGGCACACTTTTCGGTGCAAAGAGGGTCCAACGGCGGACATCGTTTTTGCCCGAAATTACTATTTTTCCCATGTGTCCAGAATTGAACTTAAGGACAGGCAATTCTAGCTAATTTGACTATTCTAAGAATGTTGGCAATGTCCGTTTCAGCTTTCGGAGACAATTGTGGATTTTGACTTTATGGCGTACCAGTTGACGGTATCTTATTGGTTCTTCGCGCTGCCCCAGGCAAGTATACCTTGCCCACTATATAGTATTTTATGCATTTTCTATGTTGTTATTTCTCTTCTATCATATTTGGTTGTTGCTTCTCTTGTTCGTGCCATTACTATTTTTCTCACTTTATGTGCACATACGTTATTTCTTTTCTTTTGTATATCACTCTAATTCATGTATAGGTCCTGATAGTGTTGCCTTGTCGCGAGTCACATTCACTTGATATGTCTTGACCTGTTAGTTGTACTTGACTTCATTCGACTTGACTGGACACCTGTATAGTTCCTTGTGACATAGAGGACAGTTACTAGGCATGCGGGCTATATGATAGTTTCTGTTGGCCGGTAGTTCAGATGAGCTTCGGTTGTATTGATTATTCTGTTGGCCGTTAGTTTCGTGCTACGGTTGTGATATTCTGTTGGTCGTTATTCTCGGAGGAGATGCGATTGTGATTATTTTGTTGGTCGTTAGTTTCGGATGAGCTACGATTGTCATGGTACTCTGTCTATTAGCCCAAGTGTTGAACATTGTCCTTGATGTTGCGTTATCATGTATTTGTTTAGAAGTAGAGTGTCATACTTCTTTCATTCCCTTTATGTATATTATTTACTGTCATAGTGGCATGTTTTATGTATCTTGTTAGTCCTCTGAGGACCTGATGATCTCTTCAGGTTTAGCGACTGTATGGAGTTAGTTAGCAGAGCAGGATGGTAGAAGATTACGATGTTTGATACAGGTATTTGCTTGTGATATTTCTTTATTATCTTTTCGTGCTTTATATTCAGTACCATGATATACTCTGCTTATTTATAGACTCATATCATTCTTAGAGTCTAATCGAACAATATGCTAATGGGCTGTAGACCATGACCCATACTTGTTCTTTCTTGCTTATATGATTCATATGGATTGAGATGGAGTTTAGATTAGATATGATACCCATGACCTTGACAGCCTATACGTACTTGAGTCGGGCTGGAGTCCGCTCGATACGTAGCTGGCTTGCTCACGAGCTCGCGTCCGAAAACCGGGTGCGGATCGTGACAAGTTTTTGTGGTGGCCCGTGCAGGTCAGAGCATATCGTACCGGTTACGTAAATGTACTGGTACGAGCCTGCGACTTTGACTGAACCCTAGAAATCTCAATCCACTCTGCCTTGAAAATTCTACTAGAAATTCTCTACATCTTTGAAAACTCCATATTTGCTCTCGATTATACTTCCTTGCTTTCCATACCATTGATTCTCGTCCCTTTCAATTTCGAGGTGACGAACAATCGTGCTGTCTAGAATTTATTAGAAATTCTTAAATTATAGTATAAATATTGCACGATTATTGAGTTTTGATGGTTTATAGATATGAGGGATTATAGATACCATATGTCTTAGATATTTTTGGTATAATTATTAGTCACTAGTTGGAAGATTATATGATTTTAGTGACCTGTGTCTCAAGGGAGTAGTGTGACCAAAGGTGGGTAGAAGTCCTCGAGATTTTGTAAATACCAAATGACTAGAGAAGGCCATAAATATTTTTGAAATTAAATAGAGGAGAATGAGGTAATAGTAGACTTTGATATTTAAGGTATAGTTAGGAATTGGAATTTCGAGGACGAAATTATTTTAAGGTGGGTAGATTTGTAGCTTCCCTTCCCGGAGAATTTTTTTTCAAAATATATTTTTTGAATTATTTATTTGATTTAAGTTGTGATTTTTAGGATTTTAGAAATGATTATTTAGTTAATTATTACGGTAGATGACTCTAGCCATAGTTGAGTTTTGAAGTACTAGACGACTAGGATTTGTGGTACGGGAGATGTAGCAGTGTGCCTTGACTAGTGTACAAGCCATGCCCGGGGAAACCTAGCCATAGGGATATCCTAACTAGGAAAATCAGGCCAAGTTACGACTTAACCCGTACCGAAGATTTTAATTATTATTTAGTTATATTATTGAGTTTTCGGGAACCCGGTTGTACCGACCCTGTCCAGATTAGACCCAAGTCAAAACCGAGCCCAGGTAGTCATATAGTGCGTCCAGAGACGTCCAGATAGATGCATATGGTATATATATGCATTAGTAATTTTCTTTAATGGTTTACTATTTATTTTCATAAATAATTGTTATTTATTATATAAAGGTTATTGATATTAGATGAATTATTGTTATGGAAAAACTTTTCCTAACTTATTGGAAATAATTTCTATTTAAGATTGTGTATAATAAATTTTGGGTTTATTACTATTTTATTATAGGATTTTATCGTAGGATTTATCGTGAGCTAATAAATACATGGATATATATATATATATATTTATATATATATATATATATATATATATATATATATATATAATATATATATATATATATATATATATATATATATATAAATAAATATATATATATTTTATTTTTATTTTTTTATTTTTATATATATATATATATATATATATGAAGTGGAATATAGTATTTTCTTTATTGATATATATAGGAAAATATATATAGGGACATATATTTTGTGTAAACATTTATATATGTGTGTATAAATATATAATAGTGTATGTATGTGTATGCGCGTATGTATATATAAATATGTGTATACGTGTAAGTATATAATTATACGTATGAATACTAGGATATATATATATATATTGATCATACAGACATGTAAATATATTTCTATTTTATTAATATATATACGTATACATAGGTTATGTATATAAATGTATGTATGTAGGTGTATATATCTATATGTGTATATGTATACATATATTGTATATATAAATATAAATGTACATAAGTATTTGCTAAGAAAAGAAAAGAAGAAATAAAAAGAAAAAGAATGAATAGAATAGTTAAACCCACAGTGGCAGCTCGGCCCACCTGCCCGACTCCAAAGACCCACACAAGGTCCAACCGAGAACTCCCAAAGAGTTCAGCACAGCACATAACAACCCACAACCGAGCCCACAGCAACTGCTTTCACATATTCACATATATGTGAATTCCCGAGCAGACATATAAATGCATACACAGAGGGAGAGGAGTTCGCAACACTAAAACCCTAATCGCGCCAACTCCTGACCTCGCCCCAGGCAACCTGCGCGTGTACCTCGGCCATCATCGCACCTCCAGAGATCACCGGAGCGCCGTCCTAGGCCAGTCGTGCGCTCAACAGAGGACCACTATGTTTTTGCTAACAGCCGGTACCCCTCATTCTTTCTCGTTTTTCTTCAAACGTACTCGATAAAATTTCGATCTATAAATTCCTACTAGAAGCCTACATGACCCTCTTCAAACCCTAGCAATTAGATTTAAGAATAGTTAACCAGATTGGTCGTGAAATCGACATGAAGTCAAAAGAAATCCGTCTAAAAATAGAGCAATAAAATAATCAACCTACCCGACTTGGAGGCCTGATTTCTCTTCGGTTAGTAGTTTTTCTACAAATCCATTAGAAGACAGTTTCAGACAATATATACATGATTACAACCCCTTTGGTATATTATGATTTTGTAAAGTGTGTGCTCAGTTATTTGGTTTCAAAAATCGAGAAAAACTATTTTCAAAAATAGTAAAAAACCATAAAAACTCATCCACACGACGTGCGTCCCGCCATTTCGAGCGACGTAATCGCGAACCGAAAGCATCGAAAGCTGCGTATCGGCTTCGTGGTCGTGTGGGCTTTGACGGAATTCAAATTGGTCGCGTGTGCACGACGAATTTGATGCGTATCCGTCGAAATTCACCGTATCGTGCACTTTGTAAATTCTCCAATTACTTTGTGCACGCTCGTCAGATCGAGACGAAACTTGCGCCAACAGAATCGTATCGTTTTTTGGTCCTGTACGCCAAGTTTGGTCCAATTCTGAGACAGTTGATAAAATTACCGTTTCACGGGCCCCACGGTCCGACTCAACAGATGATTTTATGCACGGCCCGCCGGAATCCAACTTTGGACATACGGTTGGATTCGTATCGGAAAACTGGATCCGTAGATATATAATTTGACGACTTTAGAGACCGTTGACTCTGGCACGCTTTTCGGTACAAAGCGGGTCCAACGACGGATATCGTTTTTGCCCGAAATTACCGTTTTGCCCCTGTGTCCAGAATTGGACTTAAGGACAGGCAATCTTAGCTAATTTGACTATTCTGAGAATGTTGGCAACGTTCGTTTCAGCTTTCGAAGACAATTATGGATTTTGACTTTATGGCGTACCAGTTGACGGTATCTTATTGGTTCTTCGCGCTGCCCCAGGCAAGTATACCTTGTCCACTATACAGTATTTTATGCATTTTCTATGTTGTTGTTTCTCTTCTATCATATTTGGTTCTTGCTTCTCTTGTTCGTGCCATTACTATTTTTCTCACTTTATGTGCACATACGTTATTTCTTTCCTTCTGTATATCACTCTAATTCATGTATAGGTCCTGATAGTGTTGCCTTGTCGCGAGTCACATTCACTTGATATGTCTTGACCTGTTAGTTGTACTTGACTTCATTCGACTTGACTGGACACCTATATAGTTCCTTGTGACATAGAGGACAGTTACTAGGCATGCGGGCAATATGATAGTTTCTGTTGGCCGGTGGTTCAGATGGGCTTCGGTTGTATTGATTATTCTGTTGGCCGTTAGTTTCGTGCTACGGTTGTGATATTCTGTTGGTCGTTATTCTCGAAGGAGATGCGATTGTGATTATTCTTTTGGTCGTTAGTTTCGGATGAGCTACGATTGTCATGGTACTCCGTCTATTAGCCCAAGTGTTGAACATTGTCCTTGATGTTGCGTTATCATGTATTTGTTTAGAAGTAGAGTGTCATACTTCTGTCATTCCCTTTATGAATATTATTTACTGTCATAGTGGCATGTTTTATGTATCTTGTTAGTCCTCTGAGGACCTGATGATCTCTTCAGGTTTAGCGACTGCATGGAGTTAGTTAGCAGAGGAAGATGGTAGAGGATTACGATATTTGATACAGGTATTTGCTTGTGATATTTTTTCATTATCTTTTTGTGCTTTATATTCAGTACCATGATATACTCTGCTTATTTATAGACACATATCATTTTTAGAGTCTAATCGAACAATATGCTAATGGGCTGCAGACCATGACCCATACTTGTTCTTTCTTGCTTATATGATTCATGTGGATTGAGATATAGTTTAGATTAGACATGATACCCATGAGCTTGACAACTTATACGTACTCGAGTCGGGCTGGAGTCCGCTCGATACGTAGCTGGCTTGCTCACGAGCTCGCGTCCGAAAATCGGGTGCGGGTCGTGACAAGTTTTTGTGGTGGCCCATGCAGGTCAGAGCATATCGTACCGGTTACGTAACTGTACTGGTACGAGCCTGCAAATTTGACTGAACCCTAGAAATCTCAATCCACTCTGCCTTGAAAATTCTTCTAGAAATTCTCTACATCTTTGAAAACTCTATATTTGTTCTCGATTATACTTCCTTGCTTTCCATACCATTGATTCTCGTCCCTTTCTATTTCGAGGTGACGAACAATCGTGCTGTCTAGAATTCATTAGAAATTCTTAAATTATAGTATAGATATTGCACGATTATTGAGTTTTGATTGTTTATAGATATGAGGGATTATAGATACTATATGTCTTACATATTTTTGGTATAATTATTAGTCACTAGTTGGAAGATTATATGATTTTAGTGACCTGTGTCTCAAGGGTGTAGTGTGACCAAAGGTGGGTAGAAGTCCTCGAGATTTCGTAAATACCAAATGACTAGAGAAGGCCATAAATATTTTTGAAATTAAATTGAGGAGAATGAGGTAATAGTAGACTTTGATATTTAAGGTATAGTTAGGAATTAGAATTTCGAGGACGAAATTATTTTAAGGTGGGTAGATTTGTAGCTTCCCTTCCCGGAGAATTTTTTTTAAAATATTTTTTTGAATTATTATTTGATTTAAGTTGTGATTTTTCGGATTTTAGAAATGATTATTTAGTTAATTATTACGGTAGATGACTCTAGCCATAGTTGAGTTTTGAAGTACTAGACGACTAGGATTTGTGGCACGGGAGATGTAGCAGTGTGCCTTGACTAGTGTACTAGCCATGCCCAGGGAAACCTAGCCATAGGGATGTCCTAACTAGGAAAACCAGGCCAAGTTACGACTTAACCCGTACCGAAGATTTTAATTATTATTTAGTTATATTATTGAGTTTTCGGGAACCCGGTTGTACCGACCCTGTCCAGATTAGACCCAAGTCAAAACCGAGCCCAGGTAGTCATATAGTGCGTCTAGAGACTTCCAGGTAGATGCATCTGGTATATATATGCATTGGTAATTTGCTTTAATGGTTTATTATTTATTTTCATAAATAATTGTTATTTATTATATAAAGGTTATTGATATTAGATGAATTATTATTATGGAAAAACTTTTCCTAACTTATTGGAAATAATTTCTATTTAAGATTGTGTATAATAAATTTTGGGTTTATTACTATTTTATTATAGGATTTTATCGTAGGAGTTATCGTGAGCTAATAAATACATGGATATATATATATATATATATATATATATATATATATATATATATATATTTTTTTTTTTTATATATATATATATATATATATATATATATATATATATATATATAATATGAAGTGGAATATAGTATTTTCTTTATTGATATATATAGGAAATTATATATAGGGACATATATTTTGTGTAAACATTTATATATGTGTGTATAAATATATAATAGTGTATGCGTGTGTATGCGTGTATGTATATATAAATATGTGTATACGTGTAAGTATATAATTATACGTATGAATACTAGGATATATATATATTGATCATACAGGCATGTAAATATATTTCTAATTTATTAATATATATACGTATACATAGGTTATGTATATAAATGTATGTATGTAGGTGTATATATCTATATGTGTATATGTATACATATATTGTATATATAAATATAAATGTACATAAGTATTTGCTAAGAAAAGAAAAGAAGAAATAAAAAGGAAAAGAATGAATAGAATAGTTAAACCCACAGTGGCAGCCCGGCCCACCTGCCCGACTCCAAAGACCCACACAATGTCCAACCGAGAACTCCCAAAGAGTTCAGCACAGCACATAACAACCCACAGCCGAGCCCACAGCAACTGCTTTCACATATTCACGTATATGTGAATTCCCGAGCAGACATATAAATGCATACACAGAGGGAGAGGAGTTCGCAACACCAAAACCCTAATCGCGCCAACTCCTGACCTCGCCCGAGGCAACCTGCACGTGTACCTCGGCCATCATCGCACCTCCAGAGATCGCCGGAGCACCGTCTTGGGCCAGTCGTGCGCTCAACAGAGGACCACTCTGTTTTAGCTAACAGCTGGTACCCCTCCTTCTTTTTCGTTTTTCTTCAAACGTACTCGATAAAATTTCGATCTATAAATTCCTACTAGAAGCCTACATGACCCTCTTCAAACCCTAGCAATTAGATTTAAGAATAGTTAACCAGGTTGGTCGTGAAATCGACATGAAGTTAAAAGAAATCCGTCTAAAAACAGAGCAATAAAACAATCAACCTACCCGACTTGGAGGCCTGATTTCTCTTCGGTTATTAGTTTTTCTACAAATCCATTAGAAGACAGTTTTAGACAACATATACATGATTACAACCCCTTTGGTATATTATGATATTGTAAAGTGTGTGCTCAGTTATTTGGTTTCAAAAATCGGGAAAAACTATTTTCAAAAATAGTGAAAAACCATAAAAACTCATCCACACGACGTGCGTCCCGCCATTCCGAGCGACGTGGTCGCGAACCGAAAGCATCGAAAGCTGCGTATCGGCTTCGTGGTCGTGTGGGCTTTGACGGAATTCAAATTGGTCGCGTGTGCGCGACGAATTTGATGCGTATCCATCGAAATTCACCGTATCGTGTACTTTGCAAATTCTCCAATTACTTTGTGCACGCTCGTCAGATCGAGACGAAACTTGCGCCAACAGAACCGTATCATTTTTCTGGTCCTGTACGCCAAGTTTGGTCCAATTCTGAGACAGTTGATAAAATCACCGTTTCGCGGGCCCCACGGTCCGACTCAACGGGTGATTTTGTGCACGGCCCGCCGGAAACCAACTTTGGACATACGGTTGGGTTCGTATCAGAAAACTGGATCCGTAGACATGTAGTTTGATGACTTTAGAGACCGTTGACTCTGGCACGCTTTTCGGTGCAAAGCGGGTCCAACGGCGGACATCATTTTTGCCCAAAATTACCGTTTTGCCCCTGTGTCCAAAATTGGACTTAAGGACAGGCAATCCTAGCTAATTTGACTATTCTGAGAATGTTGGCAATGTCTGTTTCAGCTTTCGGAGATAATTGTGGATTTTGACTTTATGGCATACCAGTTGACGGTATCTTATTGGTTCTTCGCGCTGCCCCAGGCAAGTATACCTTGCCCACTATACAGTATTTTATGCATTTTCTATGTTGTTGTTTCTCTTCTATCATATTTGGTTCTTGCTTCTCTTGTTCGTGCCATTACTATTTTTCTCACTTTATGTACACATACGTTATTTCTTTCCTTCTGTATATCACTCTAATTCATGTATAGGTCCTGATAGTGTTACCTTGTCGCGAGTCACATTCACTTGATATGTCTTGACCTGTTAGTTGTACTTGACTTCATTCGACTTGACTGGACACCTGTATAGTTCCTTGTGACATAGAGGACAGTTACTAGGCATGCGGGCAATATGATAGTTTCTGTTGGCCGGTAGTTGATCATATGAGCTTCGGTTGTATTGATTATTCTGTTGGCCGTTAGTTTCATGCTACGGTTGTGATATTCTGTTGGTTGTTATTCTCGGAGGAGATGCGATTGTGATTATTCTGTTGGTCGTTAGTTTCGGATGAGCTACGATTGTCATAGTACTCTGTCTATTAGCCCAAGTGTTGAACATTGTCCTTGATGTTGCGTTATCATGTATTTGTTTAGAAGTAGAGTGTTATACTTCTGTCATTCCCTTTATGCATATTATTTACTGTCATAGTGGCATGTTTTATGTATCTTGTTAGTCCTCTGAGGACCTGATGATCTCTTCAGGTTTAGCGACTGCATGGAGTTAGTTAGCAGAGGAGGATGGTAGAGGATTACAATGCTTGATACAGGTATTTGCTTGTGATATTTCTTTATTATCTTTTCATGCTTTATATTCAGTACCATGATATACTCTGCTTATTTATAGACTCATATCATTCTTAGAGTCTATTCGAACAATATGCTAATGGGCTGCAGACCATGACCCATACTTGTTCTTTCTTGCTTATATGATTCATGTAGATTGAGATATAGTTTAGATTAGACATGATACCCATGATCTTGACAGCTTATACGTACTCGAGTCGGGCTGGAGTCCGCTCGATATGTAGCTGGCTTGCTCACGAGCTCGCATCCGAAAACTGGGTGTGGGTCGTGACACCGTGCTTGTGCGATCCGTGCGCCGTTGCAAGTTTTGCCCGTGCACGAATCACCGTAAATGACTATTTTTGCTTGTTTAAGCTGTTTTGTAGCTAAAATCTTAAAAAACTTAAAACATGAAGGATGTAGATCCTTGTCTTGGATTCAAGAATCTTCCTGCCTCACTTAAATTGGAGTTTGTATGCGACTGATTGTTTCAATCACCCTAGGTGTCCTCAATCTTCTTTGTATGTTTTCTATACTTGACCTAAATTGTGATGACTCGACTTGACAACTTGGTAATCTGAGCTAGTAACTTGCTTGAACATGATAATATGATCTCGTCTTGATAATCTTGATTGTAGCCCGTCGAGGCGCACTCCTGAAAAGTACTCTTGACATGCCATGTAAACCTGACATGACATGTATAATTTTGATTTCTGTTGCGACAACTATTCCTGTCTTACTAGTGTAACTCTTGCCTTGACTCTGTGGTTGATTGTGCCTGTATAAAGCTATCTATCTCGTCTTGCATCAGGTCTAGGACATGGATTCCTGGTTACCACGGTCTGGGATTTATAATGAATCTGACTAGGCTAATGACTAGATTGATCAAGTAGTTCATATAGAGAGATTTTTCAGTTACAAGCGATCCCGTTATCCCGACCATACCTGTGGACATGCAGCCTACCGACGAGTAGGGCACATTTCCAGTACACTGTCATGTGTTACACTTTTTGAATCATAAGTACTAAAGTAAAATAGCAATCTTGTAACTCTTTTAACTCTTATAACCTTGCCTGGATAACCTAGATAGTCAGTAGGACTTGTGACTGCTGGAACATCTTATTGCATCTTGTTAGTAACTAGGCCTGTGATAACCCTAGTTAGCTAGGTTTAGAAAGAAACAAAATTTTGTAGCATGTTCAACAACTGAGGCTGAGTATATCGTCGTAGGACATTGTTGCTCAGATTTTGTAGATGAAGCAAATTCTAGAAGAATATAACCTTTACTACACTAAGATTCCCATTTACTGTGATAACACTAGCACTATTAATCTGTCTAAGAACCCAGTATGCCATTCACGCACTAAGCATATAGAAATACATCACAACTTTTTGCGTGATCACCAACAACACTAGGATGTCAGTCTAGAGTTCATTGACACAGATCATTAACTGCCAGATAATTCATAAAACCACTAGCCGAAGATCATTTCAACTATCTGCGTCGAGAGTTAGGCATACTTAACTTTTCAGAGACGTAATGTGTTATAATTAATAAAAATAATTAAAAACATAAGATTCAACGATTTAATAATTGAAGTTATTTGGGTACAAGCCGAAAGGGTCCTTCTATCTACAAAGCATAAATGCCTAAGCGATACTATGCTAAGTGTGTTCGGACTACCGCTAGCTTGGATCCAGCCCCTACAGCTAATCCAAGGTAATGAATATGAATTAAATCAAAGAATTACAAGTTTATTTTGATCATTCATTACTCAAATATGACCTGAAAATCAAATGGCCGAACTCGGACAGAACTCGAACAGAGTTCTGACCGAGTTCGGGCCAAACTGTGTAGGGATATATTTTTATATCAAAATTCGAACAGCAGCCCCCCTTTTCTATTCTTCTTCTTCCTCCTCCTCAAGAACAGCCTCCCGAACTCTAAAACCCTAACCCTAGATCCTACTACACATCTCCATGAGCCTTTAAATTGAAAATTTCTTGGATCTAAGGCTCTTTGATGGAATTCTCTTCCATCTTAGATCTTTTTGAGGTATATCTCTCACTTTTCTTTATCAATTTTATCATGGTTTCTAGAATTCCTAAGAGAAAGATCTTCCATATCAGAATATGTACCAATCCATCTTATCCTGATGATGATAATGACTATGACCCGATATTTTTTATTTCATTTGAGAGATCAACCCTTTGGTTTTATCACTTTCGATATCGAAAAACTTGTCCGGGTAAAACGATAAATTTTACCATCTTTTCCAAATATTTGAACACTTTTGAAAACCTAGGACTTCGTAAATTTTTAGAAATTTCCAATTCAATTCATGATAATGTAGTTCTTATATTTTATTGCAATATGCACGAAGCAGACGGCTGTATTCATTCCTCTGTAAGAGGGAAAGAATTTGAGCTTAACTCTGACGACTTGAGCGAATACTTCCAAATGACGAACAACGGTGATGCTCTTGTCGACATTGTTAAAGTTTAATTTCTTGTCGATATGACACTTGAGTCCTTCAAGGTTGCTTTATGTCATCCGGATCTGGTTTTTCGAAAATGGTTGTTCGCATGCAACATAAACCAACACTTTTATGAGTTACATCGTATTATCATTTCATCTCTTCTACCAAGACGGGATCTTTTGACGAGATCACATTCTTAGAGTTATCTGCGATGTATCACTTCCACTTTGAGATTACTTTTTTCCCAAGACTATGCTATCTTTTATGATTAACTATCGGAGGGCAGGTCACAGCCTCCTCTATCCTATGCATCTGATGGCCATCTTCCAAAAATTTGATATTAATTAGAGCCTTATCCCATCTCTGGAACGCCTTCAGAGCTTGTTAGGTTTAGGAAGTTCCCATACCTTTTTGGTGATGCTCCACCTCCACCTGATCCAGTCGCAGCCCCAGCAGACGCTCCTGTAGATCCAGCCCCAGTAGCCCCGCATCATACTAATGACGAGCTCTATTAACGGTTCGATGCTTTTGTCACTCTCTATGGACAACAGCATTAGGCCGATCTGACTCGCTTTAGTGACGCTGAGTTCCCCCACATTTCTCAAGCCCAGGTCTTGAGAAATGCTATGGCAGATATCCAGTGGATGATGGTTCAATATCCTGCTGCTCCGACCACCATCATCCGTCACCTTAATTTTTACGGACCGAGACTTGGTGATGCTCCATCGTATGCCTACTTTGACCCGACTACCGCTTATTTTGATCCGAACGAGCCACTTGCTGCTGAGCCGCCTGTTGATGCTCCTGGTGGTGTTGACAATCGATTTTGATTGATGTTTTGGATTATTGTTTTGTGGATCTATTTGTATGGTTGATGATGATCTAAAATGTAGTGACACTTTTTACTTATTATGCTTTTTGGACTTCTTGATCTGTAGTGACATTATTATGCACTTTGGACTTCTCAGTTGTAGTGACACTTTCATCTTTCTACATTCATTTCTAAGTGTTTTCTATGAGTTACACTTTCAAATCTAGCCTATACTGTTGACCCAATCTGGATCACAGTCAACCTAATCTTCATAATTAATAAATTGATATTTGACATGATCCAACTCGACACATAAATTGCCATCAAGCTACAAAACAGACGACTAACACACATCAAGTCAGACAATCATCATCGACGATTGCTCGACGAATACTGCTAGAACTTGCTATCGGAAGGCTGTAATTTTTATACTTTTATTGAGTCTAGACTATTGTACGTTGAGTCACACTGTGTACCTCAACCATAAACTAGATAACCAACAAGCTCCACAAACAAAAAGCCAAACTGCCAAAGCCCAATAGCCCAATGAGCATTCTGTCTCCAAAGAGGCAGAGTTCGGGCCGAACTCTGCTTCCACACAGAGTTCGGGTCGAACTTTGTCTCCTAATTTTCAGGAGCTAATTTTTTGGGATTGCTCATTGCAAGTTGTCCAACAGCCATAATTTTTGAATTTTGGAAAGAGTTCTGGCCGAACTCTGCCTCCCAGAACTAGTATATATAGGCACCCTTTTCTCTCATTTCAAATCATCCAATCTTCTCATCTCTTATCTCTTATAGCCTATACATCCCAAAGAGCTATACTCTTCTCATCTACTAGCCATAAAACTTTCCAAGCCTATAAGGTGCTCGGTGCGAGTCAATTAGAAGTTTTATGCAAGAGTCTTGAAGAAGTCACTTGGAAAATTCCAAGTTTCGCCTCAACAATCTTTCAAGAAGTTGTCGTGCTCTTCTGTGTAAAGGCACGTGGTTGTAAAGATATTTCACAAATAGTGGATTTCAATCCTGAGCTAGATTTTTCAAGCCTGGACTAGTCCTCCATGAGAGAAACCAGGTTAAAAATTGCTATGTCTGCGTATGCTTTCTGATCTCTATTTAGTTTCCGCAATTATACTCTGATTAATTATTTACTAGTTAGGATTGAATAGAGTTGATTTTTTAATTGACTATTATTGTCACAAGTACTCTATTCACCCCTCTCTAGAGTTGCCTACACGTACTTCAATTGGTATCAGAGCCCTGTTCTCTTGATACAGGATTTACATCCTAGAGTTGATCCATCGCAACAACACAACCCATCTCTACCAACTATGGTGAGGGTCAATCCACAAATAGGCCACCCCTATTTGATGGGACCAACTACAGATATTGGAAGACTAAAATAAGTTTTTATCTTAAGTCTCTAGACTTTGACCTGTGGACTGTAGTCACTGTTGGCTACAAGAAACCTCCAAGAATAACTGTCGAGGGGAGTCTCATCGGGAAACCCTATGACAAGTATACTGATCAGGAGAAGAAACAGGCAAGTCTAGATACTAGGGCTATTAATGCTCTTTTTTGTGCTATAGACAGGACTGAATTCAACAGGGTCTCCACATGCACCACCTCGCACGAAGTATGGAAGCTTTTGGAGGTAACTCATCAAGGGACCACACAAGTCAAAGAATCAAAAGTCAGTCGTCTGACATAGGAGTACGAGGCTTTTAAGATAAAGCCTAATGAGATGATCACTCAAATGTTCACTAGATTCCTCGACATCGTCAACCCACTATCTTCTCTAGGAAAAGATTATTCCAACCATAAGAAGATACGCAAAGTGTTACGAGGATTGCCGAAGGTTTGGAACCCCAAAGTCACTACGATCATCGAAGGGAATGATCTCACTACAATGTCACTAGAAATGTTGATGGGCAAGTTGATGACGCATGAGCTCGATCTAAAAGTCTTCGAAGAAATAGCTCCAAAAGAGAAGGAGATTGCATTGAGAGCTCATCGCCGAAGAACCAGCTCAGAAGATACTGATAATGACGACTCCGAAGGTGACGATCAAGCTCTCTTAGATCGAAACTTCAAAAAGTTTCTATGCTTCAACAAAAAGAAGAGAGAACAAAGAGACGATGAGGAAGAACCCACCCGCTTCGGATGCAAAAAGATAGGACATGTCAAGAAAGATTGTCCCTCAACAAAGAAGGAAAGCAGATATGAGAAGCCGTACAAGAAGCTAACTAAAAGGAAGTATGCCAACACTAGCATCTGGCATGAAAGCGAGGCTAGTGATTCAGACGAGGAAGAGGACTCTCCGTAAAACACGGCTAACGTCTGTCTAATGGCGACTTCAGAAAAGGTAAAAGATTCTTTTGATGATTTCTCATTTGATGAACTTGGTTATGCTTTTGGTGATCTACTTGAAGATCACAAAAGGTAATCAATAAATATAAACATGCAAAGGATAAGATCAAGGACTACGAAACTGAGATCCATAGACTTTCCGGTTTACTAGAAGATGTTAGAAATACTACACCCATGGAAAACACTGAAGAGGTATCCAAGGTTAAATTAAGCATACACGATGTCAAATCAATTATTGAGAAACAAACACTTGAAATCACGGCTTTAAACAAAGAACTTGCTGAAGAGAAAATAAGTTCAAAATTGCTACAGGTAGAATACACGGTCTTACTACTAAATGTGATGAGTTGAATGTTGTCTCTAAGAAATTAGAGATTAAACTGGGCAAGCAGGTTATTCAACCGTAAGTTCAGTCTCATAGTCACAACACGTACAAATACGTGCCAACTCAACACAAAAAGGCACGTCACCACAAGAACACTCATCCACGTGCTACACAAATTCATGCATGTACACCTATTCATATGCAGCACGTAAGACACATACACGTAATCATTATCATCATCATGCTTCTGCACACAATCACTATAATCATTATAATTACCCTGCTGCTGCACACAGTCACCATACTCACTCTACTGCTGCGCGTAGCTATCATCACCCTACTTATAGACATCACTATTAATATGCTCATAGTATAAACATGCATGCTAGATGTACATATTGTAACCTACATGGACACATTTCCCCACAATGAAGGATTAGGTGATTAGTTGATAGAAATATATATGCATGGGTACCAAAGTCTAACCTCTCGGGACCAAAAAGAATCTGGGTACCAAAGGTCACATCTACTCGTGGTGTAGGTGGACCTTCCCTCTTCAACTAGAAGCAAGTAGATTCTCGATAGTGGGTGCTCACGACATATGACTGGAAATACAAATCTATTCGCAACACTATTGATGAAAAAGAAAGGATACGTTTCCTTCGGCAATAACCTTAAAGGCTACATCATAGGTAACGGTACAATTGGTTATCCTCCCTCTCCTGTCATTAACGATGTCTGTTTAGTGACCGAGTTAAAGCATAACTTGCTCAGCATTAGTCATCTTGCTGATCACGGTTATGATATTAACTTCGGGAAAACTAAATGCTTTATCTATGATCGATCAACTGGAGACATCACTTTTGAGGGGATAAGGAAAGATAACATTTATATTTTCTATCTATCTAGTGATACTAACAGTACAGGAAGATGCCTTTACGCTCGCAAAGACGAAAAACACCTATGGCATCATCGTCTTGGTCATGCCAACATGGATATTATATCTAGATTATCCACCAAGAAGCTAATCAGAGGACTGCCGGATATCACCTTCAAGAAAGAAACGGTAAGTGCCGAATGTGAAGACAATAAGTCTACCAAATCTTCATTTAAATCCATAAACACTGTAAGTACTACCCGACCTTTGCAATTACTTCATATGAACTTTTTTGTTCCTAATAGAGTAGCCAGTCTTGGCAGAAAACTCTACGCTTTTGTTATTGTAGATAATTTTTCAAGATTTACATGGATTTTCTTTCTTACAAACAAAAGTGATACAATTTCTGTTTTCAAAGTATTTGCAAAAAAGGTCCAAACCGAAAAAGGCTACATGATTATTCGTATCCGAAGTGATCATGGTGGCGAATTCGAAAATTCTAATTTTGAAAAGTTTTATGATTCAAATGATTTTAGTCATGAATTTTCGTGTCCAAGAACTCCTCAACAAAATGGTGTTGTGGAGCGGAAGAATAGAACTCTTGGCGATATGGCTAGAGTTATGCTAAATCAATTCTCTCTTCCAAAAAACTTTTGGGTAGAAGCTGTCAGCACAGCGTGCCATGTTTTGAATAGGGTGTTGATTCGACCTATTTCGAAGAAGACACCCTATGAGCTTTGGTTTGGTAGGACTCCTAATGTTTCTTATTTTAGAGTGTTTGGTTGTCGCTGCTTTATCCTGAATACCAAAGACAATTTAGGTAAATTTGATGCCAAAGATGACGAAGGTATACTTCTTGGCTATGCGGCCAAGAGTATGTGATATAGAGTGTTCAACAAACGCTCCATAATTATTGAAGAGTCTACTAATATAACTTTTGATGAGGATAATAGTACATCTGTTATTCTTGACGACGATGATAAACCATCTACTTCGACATCTATAAATGCAACGTCTGAAACCAGCTCTCCGAAGGAATTACCAAAGAAGTTCTAATTTACTCCTTCTCATCCAAAGGACTTGGCAATAGGTGAAAAATCAAAAGGGGTAACTGCTCGATCCTTTGTAAGAGACACAATAGCTAGCACTGCATTCATTTCTCAAATAGAACCGAAAAATATTTTAGAAGCTTTTAATGATGATTTTTGGATTTTTGCGATGCAAGAGGAACTCAACCAATTTGAGAGAAGCCAAGTTTGGGAACTTATTCGTAAACCTACTGGCCAATCAGTAATTAGCACTAAATGGGTTTTTCGTAACAAAGTAAACGAGGAGGGTTCAATCACTCACAACAAAGCTCGTCTTGTAGCCCAAGGATACAATCAAGAGGAGGGTATTGACTATGATGAGACGTATGCTCCTCTTGCCCGACTAGAATCCATTCGGATGCTTTGCACATTTATAAAATTTCAAAACACTAAACTTTTCCAAATGGATGTGAAAAGTGCTTTTTTAAACGATTTTATCAAAGAAGAGGTTTTTGTCAAACAACCACCTGGTTTCAAAATCATAAATTTTCTGACCACGTTTTTAAACTTAGTAAGCTCTTTATGGCCTCAAACAAGCTCCTCGAGCTTGGTATGATCGTCTGAGTACTTTCTTACTAGATAAAGGTTTTTCAAAAGGGAAAGTCGACACTACACTGTTTACCAAATCTCTTGATGATACAATTCTTTTAGTACAAATATATGTTGATGATATTATTTTTAGGTCTACTAATGAGGTTCTATGCAAGGAATTTGCCAAGTGTATGCAGAATGAGTTCGAGATGAGCATGAAGGGAGAGTTCAACTACTTCCTTGATTACAAATCAAACAACTCTCACAAGGTGTCTTCATTTGTCAATCGAAATATGTCAAGGACATGCTGAAGAAGTTTAAGCTTGACAGCATCAAACCGATCAGCACCCCTATGGATGGCTACTACCACAAAGCTAAAACCTGATAAAAGCGGCAAACCGGTCGATCAACGTAAATATAGAGGTATGATTGGTAGTTTATTATATTTAACTGCTAGTCACCCCGACATTATGTTCAGTGTTTGCTTATGTGTTAGATACGAAGCCAATCCTAAAGAATCACACATGACTGCAGTTAAGCGTATCTTTAGATACCTTAAAGGAACTATTATGGTAGGCTTGTGGTATCCCAAAACCACTTCCTTTGACTTAATCGGATATTCCGATGCTAATTTTACGGGATACAAAGTCGACCGTAAGAGTACCAACAGCACGTGTCATTTGCTAGGAAAGGCGTTATTCTCATGGTTTAGAAAGAAGCAGAACTCTGTCGTACTATCCACAACAGAAGCTGAATACATCACAGCTAGTCGTTGTTGTGCACAGATTCTATGGATACGGCAAACCCTTGAAGACTACAACTTATGTTTCAAGCACATACCTATTTACTGCGATAACACTAGTGCAATTAATATGACCAAGAACCCTGTTTTTCACTCACGCACTAAACACATAGAGATTAGATATCACTTTTTGCATGATCATCAACAATAAGGCACGATTAATTTAGAATTCGTAGACACTAAACATCACCTAGCAGACTTCTTCACCAAACCACTGGCCAAAGAGCACTTCAACTTCTTTTGTTGTGAATTAGGAATTTTGGATGAAACAGTCATAAAATAAATTAGCCTGCGTAAATAACGATTATGACATATATCTCTATGATGACCTTGCTATGGGTACAAGCCGAAAGGGTCCTTCTGACAACAAGGCGAAAAGCCTAAGCGACACGGTCCACTAGTCTTCGGACTACTGCTAGCTGGAATCCAACCCCTACAGCTACCCCATGGCAGTTTTATCGTAATGGTCATTGTCATATATCCTTATTTATTATATGGTTTAATTTCATTTATGACTTAGTTAATTCAAACTTTTAAATTCTATTCATTTTTTCCCCAACACTTAACTTTTTTAACCTTTCATGTGTTCGGTGCCCATAAAGGCAGAGTTCAGGCCGAACTCTGCCCCACACAGAGTTCGGGCCGAACTCTGCCCCATACAGAGTTTGGGCCGAACTTTGTGTCCTTGATCACAGAACCTTCAATACTTCTCAGCCACTCATTGTTTTGATCCGATGGTCCAGATTTAACCCGTTTGACTGCTCCTAAACACTTTAAAACCGAGAGACAACCCTCTCTCTTCACTTTGTTCTTCTTCCACCTTCCTCCAAACTTAATTTTCTTAAACCCTAACCCTAGAAACTCCACTTTTATGGCTCTTTTTCTTTCCAAACTCAAGATCTCAAGCTTTTGGGAGGATCGCTTCTATCTTTTCTCATTTATGTGAGGTATAATTTTATTTTCCTCTCTATTTCCCTTCAATTTTTAAAATTCTCTATGGCTCCAAGACTCTTTGGAAGAGGCAAGAGAAGAAGGAGTGAATTTGTATCATCTTCTAATCCTTCTCCTCTTGCTCCTCCAATCCATCCACTTTTTAATCCACCACAACCTAATGACCCCAACACATTCAATGAATAAATTTTTTGTATCATTGGAGGCTTCCAATGAATGGTTTGCCGATTTTCGTTCACGGAGTGTGTATGCGGGTCATCCGATTAATTTTACTATATTTTCATCTTAAGATTATTGTTCCATGATCTTTGTTTAGATGGGTTAGTTTCTACATCATCTATTATCTATTTGAATGCTATCCAAATGTTCTATTGTAATCTAACCTTTGACGACACACGAATCTATTCTCGTGTCGCCGGTATCAACATTTCTTTTGATGATTTTGAGCATACGGAATATCTCGAGATCCCGGAACCCAATTCTTGGGAGAAACTTGTCGATGCCCGCAAGTTTCAATTTCTCTATGGATCGTCCCTTGAAAGCTTCAAGGATGATTTGTGTACTCCCTGCACTCGTCCACACAAGCTACGGGCTAAATATCTTAACCCGTATTTCTATGAACTTTATCATATCATTTTCTCCACGATCTTGCCCAAAGCGGGATCGACCGATGAAGTATCTTATATTAAGATCTCTGTACTTTATCATCTCTACTTCTATGTCCCTTTTAACTTTCCATGTACTATGATGGACTAGATGATTAGTGCACGGAAGAGACCTCGATCATTGGTCTATGCCCTCTATTTGTCGATGATTTTTCGTGTATTTCATATTCCCCTTGATGAGTGCCATTTCCTTCCTGCCCCTGCTGATCTGTCTAAGGCACGGCGACTTCTAGCAGCTGTTGAGTCTCCTGCTGAGTCAGAGCATTTCGAGTTTGATGCTCAGGTTGATCCTCCTGCTCTTGGCCAACCTGCGCCCGAGCCACCTGCTAATCTTGAGTCTATTCAGACTATGCTGCGTGATCATTTTCGCTTGGAGGATGATCGCTGGACTCAGATGGACTATCGTACCACCTTACAGATGACGGCCATCAGCAACACTCTGCATGACATCCAGTACTCCTTGGCTTCTCATCCTACGGTATCTTACCCCATGGTACGAGACCCTTCTCGTAAAGGTTATCGTATCGACGACACCTGGGTCACGAGGTATTTGGATCCAGATACAGCTTTTGTTGATCCTCGTCGCTCTGCCAGCGACCCATCTGACTCTGCTGGACCTTTCCGTGCTCCGTGACGGCCGTGGTCCATTTTATGATGCTGCTGATGCTTAGGATTTCTTTTGTTTATGCACTTTGTCATTTTCATTCAGTGGTTATGTAGTTGAACTCTTTGCTTTGTACTACTTTATAATTATATGGCTTCTATTTGGATTTTTTGCTAGTTATCTCTTACGTTGGATATGAGCCTTGGTTGTATGATTGCATATTTTTACCATGGTTATGTTTTTATGGGGGAGCTTCTATTTTATTTTGCTAAATGTTAAAGGGGAAGAATATGTGATATTTGCTTAAACATTTTGGATAAATACTTGTGTGCTATGTATTGTTTGACCATTTTGGATAAATACTTGTATGCTATGTATTGTTTGGACTAGTACTTGTATCAGGACTTCTCTATTTACGGGGGAGCCGAAATGTCCATCTACAGGGGAGATATATATGTGTCCAGGTATGAATGTTGCGACACGCAAATATCATAATTTTGTTAATTATCAAAATGGAGGAGATTGTTGACCCAAACTGGATCGCAGTCAACCTAATCTTGATAATTAACAAATCTATATTTGACATGATCCAACTCGATACATAAATCGTCATCAAGCTACAAATCAGACTAACACATATCAAGTCAGACAATCATCATCGACGACTGCTCGACGAATACTGTTGGAACTTATCATCGAAAGTCTGTAATTTTTATACTTTTATTGAGTCTAGACTATTGTACGTTGAGTTGCACTGAGTATCTCAACCATAGACTAGATAACCAACAAGCTCCACAAACAAAAAGCCAAACTGCCAAAGCCCAATAACCCAATGAGCATTCTGTCTCCAAGGAGGCAGAGTTCGGGCCGAACTCTGCCTCCAGACAGAGTTCGGGCCGAACTCTGTCTCCTAATTTCCAGGAGCTAATTTTTAGGGATTGTTCATTGCAAGTTGTCCAACGGCCATAATTTTTGAATTTTGGACAGAGTTCTGGCCGAACTCTGCCTCCCAGAACTAGTATATATAGGCACCCTTTTCTCCCATTTCAAATCATCCAATCTTCTCATCTCTTCTGTCTTATAGCCTATACATCCCAAAGAGCCATACTCTTCTCATCTTCTAGCCATAAAACTTTCCAAGCCTACAAGGTGCTCAGTGCGAGTCAATTAGAAGTTTTGTACAAGAGTCTTGAAGAAGTCACTTGGAAAATTCCAAGTTTCGTCTCAGCGATCTTTCAAGAAGTTGGCGTACCCTTCTGTGTAAAGGCACATGGTTGTAAAGCTATTTCACAAATAGTGAATTTCAATCCTGAGCTAGAGTTCTCAGGCCTGGACTAGTCCTCCACGAGGAAAACAAGGTTAAAAATTGTTGTGTTTGCGTATGCTTTCTGATCTCTATTTAATTTTTGCAATTATACTCTGATAAATTGTTTATTAGTTGGGATTGAATAGAGTTGATTTTTTAATTGATCATTATTGTCACAAGTACTCTATTCACCCCCTCTAAAGTTGCCTACACGTACTTCATATAACACTCTTAGCCAAGCCCGTAAAGTTTCTGTTTAATCTAGAGTTTAGTTTTGAACAGTTGTATCGGAGGCTAAATTCAAAAAAACATTCCAGTTTTCAAATTGCCTTCTGGAGTTGGTCATGCACTCGTTGCTAAGTACGGTGTTGTGAAGTCGGTTGTGCACTTGTCCCCAAGTACAATGTTGTAAGAGTTGCAAGCACTCAGTTAAAGCTTGTGCCGTAGTGGATTAACATCGAGCAGGAGTACTCGAGATTGGATTAGTCCTCCATTAGAGAAACCAGTATATATCACTGTGTCACTGAGTTATATCTTCTACTCTTACTTCTACTACAAGTTATTTACTGATATTGTATTTATACTTGCCATAGTATATAAATTTTTAATTGGTGATATTTTGTTGTACACGCACACACTCTATTCACCGCCCGAGAGGTGCTCAATGGTCCTACAGAAATAAATATCACCAATGTTTATGGAATAAGAAAAATGCCTAAGATCGTCCACCCATACGTCCAATTCTAGACATAGGGCCAAATCATAATTTTGGGCCAAATCGGAGTCCGCCGTTGGACCAGCTTTGCACTGAAAAGTGTGTCAAAAGTTATAGTCTCTAAACTCATCAAATTATATATCTATTGGTCTGTTTTGACTTTACAAACTCAATCGTATGTCCAAATTTGGATTCTGGTGAGCCTGCACAATTTTGCCCATTGGATTTGGTCGTAGGCCCGCCTAAATAGCAATCCGATCAACCTTCTCAGAATCGGACCAAACATGGCTCTAGGACTAGAAAAATAATATGAGTCCAGTGGAATAAGTTTCATCTCGATGTGATAAACATGCAAAAAGTTAGGGGCTAGTTTGAAAAAGCATCGATACGGGGTACTTCAACTTGTATGCCTCGACTTTGTCGCGCACACACAGCCAAATCGAGTTATGTTGAATCCATACGTCGGTAAAGTGGATACGCACCTTTCTGTACTTTTGGTTTATGACCATGTCACCCGGTTTGTCTGGGAGAACACCGTACGGAAAAAAATTCTAAAATTTTACTATTTTATAAACTGTTTTCTCGATGCACGTTGGATGAAATCGAAAACTGTTCAAATTGATTTGGAGCCCTATAGGTTGTCTTTGAGATTGTTCAAATAGATTCAAAAAATTCTAAATAACCTGACATGAATCAACCTTCTAAGTAGGGTTCTAGCCACTAATTTTTTGTCCTGTTTAGGATATTTTTTATGATTTTGATGGGAGATTTCAGGAAAAACTATTGCGATAGAACTAAAACAAATTGAAGGATTTCGGAGAGGGTCGACTAAGCTTCGCAGGGAATTTAATAGATCAAAAAACGATCCAATAAAACGGTAGTAAACTAGCGATAAAAAAGTTAACTTACTGTTGGTTTGAAACAACACGTGCCCTGTTCTCTATCGCACGCGACATGCTGGCGGTGCTGCAGCGACTCATGCGAAGATGCAGACGGCACGCGGCGGTGGGGAAGGTTGCTGGGTTCATCGGGTTATGGGTGTTACTCGAGAGTTTTTCATAGATTTTTTCAAGACAGCCTAAAAACCAGTTTTATATATATATATATATATATATATATATATATATATATATATATATATATATAAAGAACCATACTTTATTGAAATTGCTATGAGTCCCAACTCCGGTTACAAGCGTTTGCAGTATAAGACCGTATGGGAACAAAAAGTTATCACTGCATTGATATAGGGAGCTTTAGCGAGTGACAATATCGACATAAAGATTTGCGAATCTGCCTCCTAACTTCAGCTTGCAACTGCGTTGTACGAAAAACATAATTATCATATCTCCAATTATTTCTATTCTTCCAGAAGACCCAGCAATTAGCGCTTATTATAATTTTCTTTAAATGAATATGAAGCTTCTTCCACCATAAACAAAATCGTTCTAGGAGATTTAGGTGCCCTCCGCTCACTAGGAAAGCTGACTGCAATGAAGTCCATAAACTGGTAGCCATATCTCTATCCCCAAATATGTGAGCCACTGTCTCCTCCGCATGATCATTACAACAATGACACATAAATGCCATGTTGTATCCTATACTCATAATGATGTCATCTGTTGGCAGTTTATTGTGAAGGATGTGCTATAAAAGTATAGACCATTTGATTGGGATGCAAGAATTCCAGATGTGAGCAAAGTATAGTCGACGCGTATAAGGGGTTCAAGTATTTACCCATGTAGATGTAATCGAGAACGTCCCATTTGATGAAGGCATCCATTTCCAATCTCTTCCGGGCGTTACTGGAGCGACTATGAAGTTAATACCTCTGTCACATCCAAGTAAGAGTCTTTTCCATATGTGTGAAGCCTTCGAATGAGGAGTTACCAAATCCAGCTGCATGTGTTTGCAGTATTTAGCTTTCAAGAACTATGCCCACAAGCCTTCCCGTGTTTTCAACTTCCACCACAATTTGATAGTAAAAGCATGTATCATCTCTTCCAAGCTTCTGATGCTAAGACCAGCCTCATCATATGGTAGAGCCATATTAGCCCATCTTCTCTAATTTTGCTTCTGCTGACCATCCTTCACTCCCCAAAAAAACCTTTTAAACATGGTCTTTAATTGTTTGAAAACCTCTACTGGTGGATTACAAGCCGCCAGTATATAGATAGGGATAGACGTTAGAACTGATTTAATTTAAGGATCAATTTTCCTCCATATGATAAGATGTGCTGTTGCCACCCCTTAATCCTGCTCCGAACCTTAGCGATAAGATCTTCAAAGCTGTATTATGTCTTCCCACCATCAATGGCCACTCTAAGTAGGAGAAATGAGGATGACCGATTGTAAACCCCATAATGGAGCGTAACTCATCAACTCTATCAACAGAAAATGCATTACGAACATAGATAGAAGACTTACTTGTATTAATTATCTGCCCGGATGCTTGTTCATATCGACAGAGAACCCCATATAAACCCTATATAGATCTAAGCTCTCCAGATCAAAAGATGAGTATATCATCTACATATGCAAGGTGAGTCACTAGGGGCATCTACTAGTAGAGTAATAATATGAGAAGGAGGCGGTCTCGACCAGCTGCTTCAAGTTTTATGAGAGCGCTTATACGACAATCACAAATAGTACAGACGATAGCGGATCCCCTTACCTAACACCTCTGAATGCTTAGAAGAACCCCAATGACTCTCCGTTGAAGATAGTCGAGTACCATATATTATTAACAAGCCCGAATATCATATTGATCCACTTCTCGTCGAACCCAAACTTTCGTATCACCTTTATTAGGAACTGTCAATCTAATCGATCATATGCCTTCGTCATGTCATGTTTTATAGCAATATTACCCCCTCTATGCTTGTACTTCATTATACTCAATATCTCTTGGGCTAGAATGATGTTATCAACAATTTTCCTACCCCTAACAAAGATAATTTGCTCTGGAGATATAATTTGAGGGAGAATTGGAGCAAGTCGCCTTATTAGAAGCTTTGAAATGACTTTGTTAACCACCGTGCACAAGCTTATTGGCCGATAGTCAGACATATACTTCAAAATTTTGGACTTAGGAATGATTAATAAGGAGATAGCCTTTTGAAGAGCAAATCATCCATAAATAGTGAGACTGCATCAAGTAGATCATCTGCCACAATCTGCCAACAATGCATGAAGAACAAAACAGTAAACCCATCCGGTCCCCCAGCATTGCTAGTGTCCAACCTCTTGATAGTTTCAAATAGCTCCTCCTTTGTTGGGGCTGCAGTGAGGTCAGTATTATCTACATCCGAAATAATTGTTGGGATAGATCTAGCCGTCCCTTTTCTTCCGCAATATGAGAGCTTTGGTATTGTGTTGCATAATGTTCATTTGCAATTCTCTGGATATCTGACAGTTCTGACCAGGTACTTTCGTCTTCCCCAATTAAATTATGAATGTGAAGCTTCCATTGTTCGTTGTTGACGCATTCATGAAAATATGCCGTATTACGGTCCCCCTCGAGATCCCATTTCAGCCTAGCTTTCTATTTCGAGAAAGAGTCTTCGTACGTGACCCTTTGTTTAAGGATAGCAGTAGCTTTCTCTATTCTTATACGATTTTGTACTGAGTTATCGACTGCGAAGTCTAGTTTCGCCGCCAAGACTTGGTCCTCTGCTAGTTGAACTTGTTGGAAAATATTCTCGAACGTACTGTAGCTCCAAGAGGAGAGTATTTTTCTACAAGCAGCCAAGCACATGCACACCCTGACCAACCCATTAGGGTGTGTTACTAACGTCCAAGTAGCCTCTACCATAGGTAAAAATTCTTTATGCTTTGTCCATAATGCCAGGAATCTAAAGCACTTTCGGCCACTACTTGGTTGAGCTAGAAGCTTAATCAAAATAGGAGCATGATCCAACTCTGATCAATTTAAATGTTCTTCCACCGAGAGAGGAGCCATGTTCAACCAGGCGCTATCCACTAACATTCTGTCTAATCTAGTGCCTTGTCTCCCCCCTTCCTTTGATTTAAACCAGGTGTAACAACTACCCACATATGGAAAATCCATAACTCCCACGACCAACTGGAAGTTTAATATATATATATATATATATATATATATATATATATATATATATATATATATATATTATATATATATATATATATATAAGACGAGGTGTTCCTCGAAGCCATTCCCCAAATAATATCTGAATAGGATAACATCATGTTGCAGGCTCCACTGACGACCGATGAGATAAAGATGGTGGTTTGGGCCATGGACGTCGGGAACGCGCCGGGACCGGACGGCTTCCCCGATGAATTCTACAAGCTATGTTGGGATATCATTGCCAGATATACCATCAAGGCTATAGTAGCTTTTTTAGAAGGACTTAGCCTTCCGAAGGCTGTCTCAAGCAACTTGTTAGTACTTCTGCCCAAGGCTATAAATCCAGAATACTTTATAAACTTTAGGCCTATAAGCTATTTGATATAACAAAAGGTTGGACAAACTTTTTGCTTTATTGAACGTATAAGGTATCTGTGTACGAAGAAGGAAGTCCTAAACAGAATATTCTAAGTACATGGAGAAGAGGTTTCTGGGAAAGTATGACGGTGGAGATCGAGCACTGCAGCGGCTCCTTTACTCCGTTGACGATCTGACGACGAATCAACCTTGCTCAGGCTCTCTGGTGCCTTTGATGGAACTCTGGGGTAACCGATCAAGAGGCTGTATGGAGAAGAAGATCCCTTGGAGGTGGTTGTTCTTCTGTTGGTTGGTTGGTGGATTGTTCCTTCTTAGATGAAGGTTCTTTCCATTTTTTCTTCTCTTTTTTCTCTCTCAGTTGATGGAGAACTTCTTCTATTTGTAGAGAACCAAGCAGATATGCGATATGCATTAGGGTTTCTGAGATATTAATGAATTTGTCGTCATTGTATGGTGTGGACTTCTGTAATGCTGACACATGGAGGACATCGAGATTTCCCTCAATCAAGATCTCTGGTGGTCGTCAACATAATCGAAGAAGGTGACACGTGACGCATGCCAATTTGCTTGCTCGAATGCAGCCGAGTAAATCTTGAGATTTCATCCTAGATTTGGAGTCTAATTGATCCTCGTCTAAGATTTAAATCAATCTGATATGTTATCAAGCTTGATTTAATCCCAATCTTTTCTGTTAGAGGCAGTTTAAACAAACCAATTAGGGTAGACCCATGCTTCCTGTACCTCTGGTAAGGACTAAGTACAGTTCTGCTTCTGGAGCGACGAGTAGACCGTACTTTTGGAGACGATGGAGCCCCTGTGCTTTCAGGCAACGATTGGACTTGGCTACGAATGACGATGCGACTTCTATGCATTTAGAGCAACGATGAAGCTGTGTTTCGGAGTAACAGAGTCACTGTGCTGTAGGCGACGAGTAGGCTTGTACTTCGGTTGGCGAGGTTACTTTGCTTTTGGAGCAATAGGCTGACTTGCATTGATTGTAGTGGGAGTTCCCAAGTCTCTTGTAAAGAAGTGACTTGAACTTTTGGATCAGGGAAGATGACTGCGCCATGGGAATGGAGATGTTATGAGAATATCACCATCATGCGCCTCACGTGGACACATGTAAGTAGCTGCGCCTCTGAACTTTGAAAGCGTTGGCTTTGGAGGAAAGGGTATAAAACCCTTGTATGTCTGGGTTTGGTGTAGGTAGATAGTTGCACCTCTGGAGTAAAGACATTAGTTTCTGAAGCAAAGGAAAGGACGAGGCCTACCACTATCTTGCTTCTGAGGTTAGCGCAGGCGAGTAGCTGCGCCTCTGGCTTGAAGGCTTTGGCTTCCGAAGTAAAGAGCGATAACTACCCGTTCTTTAAGGACATCCCTCTTAATTGCCACCGGAATATGGGGAATTCCAAGGGTCTAAGACTGACACTCGTCGTGTTGAGTCTTAGGTTCACCCTATTAATGTAGGAATTCTGACCGTCGGCCATGTAGCGTGCACTCTGGGCCATTCACAGTCCAATAAAGGGGAATTTCTCCTCTGGAGAGTCGCTATATTCTTCTTGGCATCCTTCACTACCATGCGAGATCCAAACTTAACTTCGAGCAGCGATCGGCCTTGTATAAGTTGGCTGTTGGTTGAGGCTTTTTTTGTTCATAGGAGCCATGTTCTTATAGAAGAACTCTGTGTAGATGGAGCCATCACTGCCCTTAAGGCGTATGTAAATGTCCTCCTTAGGAAGTTCAACTCTGGGCGACGTCTGAGGGATCTGCGAGGTCTTGACGACCTGATGTGCTCTTTAATAGCTCGGGCCAATGACTGCTTCAAGAATTTGCTTGCTTTGGCCGAGTGGATGATATGCATCTGGAAGGCTTGTGCCCATAAAAAGGTCAGAATATACGTCGATGGAGGTCAATCTTCTGGCATGAAGAAGAAGGGTTGCACTTTGACGAAGACCAAATCCCTTGTAGACCCTTCTAGGCTCTGTCGAACCTGTTCCAGATCCTTTGTAGATGAACAGAATTAGTCCTTATTGTGTAGTCTCGATGTGTCTGTATTAGACTTTGATAGACGTGACACATAAGGGACTTCTTTTCATATCCTTTGTTTTGTCTTTTTAGCACTTGGGATAAGCCTTTGTATCATTTGCTCTGTGGCGAAGGGATATCATCAGCAGAGAATTTTATGCTTCTAGAAGACCCCCTTCAAAGTGTCCCGAACTTGAGTCAAGCTCGGGATACTTTGAACAGAAGCATAAACACGTAGCAGGATTGTACGAGTTGGGTGATGGCTGGTGTCACGCCTAACTCTTTAGCATTAATTGTCTTGAGTCATCATTTTAGAACCAGAGCTCCTGATGACTTCTTGATATTGGAGCCTCTTGATCTTTGCAGGGATTACGAATCTCTTTGGCAAAGGAGGTCCAGAGTCAGGTTCTTTCGATCACTCGCAGTACTATCATCTGACATGGAGTAGAGCTTTGGCTTAGCTTGTAAGCTTCCTTCTGACCGATATATGGCTCGTGCTTGGACCACGAGAATAGTCTATACAAAGGACTACCCCTTCCAAGAGAAGACTCAGCTACATCCATAATGGCCTTGCTTGCCCGACACTCGACTGCTGACGACCCTAGAGTTTGCTTATGGCGGCCGTTGGTGGCAAACCTTTTCATCCGAAGAAGCCGTAGTAGAACTACCATTGGCTCTCAAGACGTCCCCACGCTCAAGATGTCGTGGGTGTCAATGGCGTGTTGGACCTCTGCTTCCTGGATTTAGCTTGCTTGCCCTTCCGAGGAATAGCAAGGCCTGCTACTGTGGTTGCTCCCATGGCCAGCTGGGGAGACAGGGGAGTCCTGTGCTGGTCTTCATCCCCGGCTCGGGCCAGTAGCTGCTTCGGGCGGTAGCTTCCTTTTGACCAGGAAGTGATTAACTCTGTCACTGCCTCGCCCACGCTATTGAGAGCTGGTACTATAATTTTAGCCTTTTCTGCTTCTGTGTATGTAACTACGAATAGTCTATAATAGGTCTTTGTAGCCACATGTTTTTATATATAGAAGCTTTCCTATCCCTTTTGCTTTTGTCTTCAAAATAAAGAGGGAATCTTCACCAGAAATTTTTCTGACGAAAGGTAATATGGACATGGTAGGCTTAATCTTTGTTGAGATATAGAACAACAATCCAGAGATAATATAGACGTGAACTATTTTCTAGATCGCCGGTCTAACCATAGAACTGATGCGAGAAGAACGACTACTCAGAGGTAATATGAATATGGTAGCCGCATCTTCCAGGTATAGAGGAGCAATCCAGAGGTAATGTGGACGTGAAGTGCTTCATCTACTTGAGAGAATATATAGGAGAGAGAGGGATATCTCCTTACAAAAACTCATAGGCACCCTTCTCAGGGGATGTGGGCGCCTATACTGGATCCGCCTTCAGACATAATATTTTTTTAGAAACTTGCCGTTGATGGGCATCATTAGCAAGTCACCATTAGGCTTAGATAGCCGATAAGCACCATTAGAGTATACTGTTTCTATGACGAACGGTCCTTCCCACTTGGGCTCGAACTTTCCAGCCGTCTTGTGAGTCATTACCATCGGTCTTCGTACTGCCAAGACGAGGTCACCCACTTGGTATGATCTTTTACGAACCATTTTATTGAAGGGCCCAGAGATGCGAGCTTGTAAAGCTCGATCCTCTGCTGCACAATCAAGCATTTTTGATCCAGTGCTTCTAACTCTTGTAACCACTGCACTGATTATCTTTGACGGTTAACTGGTTAGTAATGGCTACCCGTAAGAACGGGATTTAAATGTCCAAAGGGAGGACATCCTCACTCCCATTGACCAAGAAGAATGGTGTGCTATCTGTAGGTGTATGAACTGTCGTACGGTAGGACCATAGACATTCACCTAACTTCTCATTCCAGTCACGTTTATTGGAGGAGACGACCTTTTTAAGGAGTTTGACAATGGTCTTGTTGAATGCCTCGACTAGTCCATTAGCTGTCGGGTTATAAGTTGTTGACGCCATATTCTGAATTCGGCTTTTGTCACATAACCGATAGAATGCATGGCTCACGAACTGAGGGCCGCTGTCGTGAATAATTCTTCTGGGAACTCCGAAGCGGTAAATGACGTGATGTTTGATGAAACTGATCACGTTGGAGCTCTTCACCTCTACCAATGGTACTGTTTCTGCCCATTTGGAGAAATAATCCGTAACGGTGAGGATAAATCGGTATCCTTTGGAGGAGGGCGGGCTAACTGGCCCCATGATTTCCATCCCCCAGGCTTCGAATGGTCAAGAGGCCACTGTGGGGTGTAAATATTCTAAGGGTTGATGGATGAAGTCTGCTGGAAATTGGTACGCCCGATATTTTTTTGTAAATTCAACGGCGTCCGCCATCATAGTGGGCCAATAATAGCCCATACGGCGCAGTCGGTCTTGTAGTTTGGGGCCCTGCTGATGAGCTCCGCAGGTTCTATCATGCGCTTCTCTGAGTGCTACCTACGCCTCTGTACGAGACAAATAGCGTAATAGAAGTCCGTCGTATGAGCGACGATATAGCATTTTAGCGGCTGTGTCATAGAAGAAACAAAGTGAGTGCCTCCTGATAGAAGTTGCTTCTCTTGGGTCTTCATGCAGGATCCCATAAACTGTATAGTCTATAAATGGGAATCGCCAATCCCAAGTGCTTTCATCAGTACCTACTTGTAGTGAGTAGTTCTGACATGTGCGCAGGACATTCTTTGGGCAGACCAACTCCCGACCCATTACTGAGATGGTATGCTGGAATCTAACAGGGGTGGCCAGAGAAGCGACGAGACCGGCTAGTGCATTATCTTCCAAGTTCTACAATTGTGGCACATGTTCTATAAAGAATCCAATGAAAGTGGCGATAATGTCGATCGCCGCCTGGTAGTAAGGGATCAAGTTCTCATGTCGAACCTCGTACTATCCTCGAACCTGGCTGATGATCAATTTTGATTCTCCATAGGCCTCGATGTAGTCAACCCCCAGATGTTTGGCGAGTTGGAGTCCGATAATAAGATCGTTATACTCTGCAGCATTGTTGGTGCATGACTCCGTGAGAGGATATGCGCGATTGATAACTAGGCCATTGGAAGTAACAAGGATGATCCAGACCCCAACCGTGATTTCACTCTTTGGCCTCGTTCTTGAGGCTCCATCGAAGAACATGCGCCATACTGAGGCGTCTGAGACTGTGTCAGATTCCAGCACTTCATCGGGGATTTTCTCATAGAGTTTTGAAGTTTCTGGCATCGGGTGTGCTGCCAAGAAATCTGCCAATGTTTGTCCTTTAACTTCCTTCTATGGGACGAACACCATGTCGTAGGGAGTCAGAAGGATTGCCCATGTGGCTAGTCGTTAATTTAATGCCCCTGGCTTGGTCATAAGGGCTCTGAGGGGGTTGATTCTAGATACGACGTGGATCATCTGTCGGGTCACATAGTGTCGTGTCTTCTGAATGGCAAAGAGAAGGGCGAGATATTCCATTTCGATAGGGTTGTACCGATGCTCGACTCCAACCATGGTCCTACTGAGATAATATATCGCTTGCTCGTGGTCTTCATTATTCTTTTGTCCTAATAAGGCACCAAGAGAATGATCCATTGCTCGGACGTATAGCAGGAAGGGCTTTCCCACAACTGGTGCCACCAACACAGGGGGGCTAGTGAGGTATCTCTTCATGTTGTTGAACGCGCGCTGGCACTCTTCAGTCCATACAAAGGTGACCCCTTTCTTCATTAGTCTGGTGAAGGGTTGACATTTACTAGAGAGATTTGCTATGAACCTCCTAATGTACGCCAATTGTCCTGCAAACCTCGAAGCTCTCGAAGGTTCTTTGGAGGAGCCATGTCCAGAATCGCCTTGGTCTTCTCTGGGTCGATATGATTCCCTTCTGCCGTGAAGATGAAGCCTAAGAACTTACCGCTGGAAACGCCTAGGAAGGACTTGGTCGGGTTCATCTTTAGCTGATGTGTCCGCATTAGATCAAATACCGTTCATAGATCATCCAAGTAGTTGGATTTGTACTTACTTTTAACGATGATTTCGTCAACATAACACTCCACCGTCTTTCGAAGATGCTTGTAGAATATGGTACTCATAGCCCTTTGATAGGTGGCTCCTGTGTTCTTTAATCTGAAAGGCATCACTGTGTAACCATACACCCCTTTTGGTGTCTGGAACGCCGTATGCTTTTCGTCTTCAGGGAGCATCTTGATTTGATTGTAACCGAAGAACCCATCCATGAATGATATACGCTTGAAGCCACAGGTGTTGTCAATTATCACGTCGGTGATCGGAAGGGGGAACTCATCTTTAGGGCAAGCCGAATTAAGATCTCTGAAGTCTATACAAATTTGTATCTTACCATTCTTCTTAGTGACCAGGACGACATTTGCGACCCAATCCGGATGCTGCTCTTCACGAATGAAGCCGCTCTCGATGAGTTTGTCAACCTCCTCCACAATAGCATCCATGATGTTGGGTCGGAATCGACGTTGCTACTGCTTGATCGGTTTGGCATGGTGCAGGATATTGAGGCGATGCATAGCCACTTGCCGGTTTAGACATGGCATATCTTCATATCTTCAGGCGTAGACGTCGATATATTCGCGAATGAGCTATATCAGAGACTGCTTGTCATCTTCTATTAGACTTTTGCTGATGAAGATGGGCTTAGGTGAGGCCTCATCTCCTAATTCGACCTGGACAACTTTATCTTCTGTAGGTGGTTTGTGTTGCTCAAAACACCACTTCTATTGGGATCCTAAGAGCTGCGCCCAGGGTTCGTCTTCGGAATACTCGAATGTTTGGTCTTTGTCCTCGACTGGAGGGTTTAGAGACACCATGTTGTCGGATAGTGTCTTCTTGAAGTCCTGGCTGGTACTGGTATCAGAGTACGTGGTGTGCCCTTGCCCGTTGTCTGACGCTGGTGGAGGATTAGCCACTTCTACTGCTACCTCTGGAACAGGGACATCGTCTTGCGCCTATGTGACTGGACAACTCTCAGACTTGAGAGTAACCATGTTGGCCATGACGGTCTTCTCCTCATAATCCAACGATATGATGTTGGCATTGATGAGTTGCTAGATTTGCCTTTTCAACAATAGCAATCTCGTGTTTAGTGGTGGACATTGTAGTACCCCGACCCGCTCAGTCAATTGGAGGAATCGGAACGCCGATGGCGTTCGAACTTAGCCTTGCAACGGCTGCTCGAAGACATCGCTCGGTAGAGGCGACTCCTCGCTCAGGTGGGGTAGTTTCGGTGAACTCGTCTTATCTTAGCCTTCACATAATAAATCGTATGTTTTCAACTTGCACAATTAGGCTTGAAAATAAAAGAGACGAATCCACATAGATAAGGAAAAATCCCGACGGGTCGAATTGAGTTAGAATATAGAAAGGTCCAACGGTCAGCTTAGAGTTGGTGTACGGCGTGCTTTGAAAATGAAACTCGATCCTTCGTCCCATGGCTTGGAAGAAGGAAAGTTGTCTTAAGTTGGCAAAGTTATGAACGTAGCATAAGTCATAGGCGTCGCCCGTATGAATGCTTCATAAAGCAAGCACGGTCCCACGAGTTCTATGGCTGGGTATAGCCACGAAGTCCTGCGGTCTCAAAGCTAGTCATATGGAGTGTGTGTTGGACGATAGTGTTGCACGGAACACAAGTTGGTTTAAGGCACGATGTCACGGACTTAGTGTTGAAGGCACGAGCCACAATTAATTTGAAGTGAGTTTGGAAAAAGGGCTTTCGATAGGCATTCATGAGTCAAGTAATAAGGATAGAGCAATAAGGGGGAAGGCTCGCGACCGTGGGTCATCGAGGGATCTCAAATGTTAGAAGTCTTGGACTTGGTCTTGAAGGGAGGGTAACTTCGAAAAAAGAATGACTGTGTGAGACGTCAATTCGAGTCAAGTCTTGCATGGTCATGGACAACTTGTCGACAAGTAAGACTTTCCTCGAGCGACTATCCGAGGCCACGGTACCGACTCGGCCTAAGAGGAAACATGGTATAGTCGTGCATAAAGTTTTAGCACAGGTTAAGCGGGGACTTTCCACGGTGCTCGCTACTCGCGTCGAAAGGGCCCCGATTAACAAAACTATACGTCCTTGATAGCTTGTTATACTAGTGGCCTTTCATATAGGTGGGTCGGTACGGGCGACAGTCCGCGTGTGTGCCTTTGGATTGAGTTGATTTGAACGTGTGTGCAGTTAGAAGATAATGTTTGGGCCTAATATTTGGCTTCAACATAGGCGACGTGCTTCAGTACGAGTTGTGGCGCCAAGTCTTAAGACGTTGGTATAGAGTTACACTAGTTGGATTTGAGTCATCTCGGGTTTAAGTCAGAAATCGCCGCAAGACAAAGTTGGTTAAGTGATACTAAGTTCACAAGTCTCGATTGGGTCAGTTGGTGATCAAAGTAGCAAGGGCCGTGAGGCGACAATATGGTTAAATCTCATTGAGTTGCGAGGCACGGCCTCAATAAGGGTTTGTAGCACGTTCACATGGGGATGGAGTCTTATCGTATGGTTACGTCTCTGATTTTGGGCCGTAAGGTAAACACGACTTGATAGGTTAACGTTGATGTTGCAAGCACGGGATGGTCTAGAGACACAAAATAGGCCAAGGCGTCGATCATAAAACTAATCCTAAGACAAGACTAGAAAGACAATTGATAAGAATGGACTATGTTGCACAAAGTAAATCAAACGTGTTGGTTTTGTATGGGTGGGCGAGGAGCTCATTCCACTAGTACAGTTGAGTACTGACACCCACATAGTTTTCATGTGCAGGCACAGGTAGAAGCTCGTGGCACAAAGCTCGTTTCGATGCATCGAGGCATGGAGTTCCTTGGCGATTCGAAGCGTGTGGTCGCATGGAGTCAAGCCTTATACGGGACATAAGATATGGACGTCGCCTTTCAAAGCATCCGCTGGTTCAAGACATGTATTGAGAGATGAGAGATAGCTGAGTGACTTGTAATGTGAGATGAGTGAGCTTGAGTGATCTTAAGAGACTTGTAATCTTGGCCTTGCGCCCCATTGTAACCTTTGTTTCAATATCAATAAAAGAGTGTTTTGTAATGACTTGTGTTTTGCTTTCAAATTTTTGCTGCTGCTTCAATGTCTCTGCTTGGGACTTCTGTACGACGACCCCGTCGCAGCCGCTGTAATCGGCCATTATGGAACCTGCCTTGCATGAGCACAATCTAGGCTCGTGCGGCATCACGCCTTAGCGAGGACGATCGCTTCTACTGGAGCGGGACGTGACAGACGTACTGGTGGTAATGGCAGTACTTGGGATGGTCTACCTTTCCCGCTTACTCGGGATGCGTGCGTGCCAGGATGGACAGTTTGCCACTCTTCGTAAGCATCTCGAAGAGCTCTAGCGTATCCTCATCATTGAAGGAGTAAGTCTCCCTCAGCCTCTGTATTTCCACGGACTTGGGGTTCATGGATGCTGAACCTTTGGAGATGTTGACGGTCATGGCCTGCTTGCCTTTTCTGTCTTTGGGGTTGCTGTTGGACGAACGTCTCCCCTTATTTTCGGGTGCAGAAAAGTGTAGCCCCAGGATGCACATCCTGGGCTTTCCTCTTTGAGGCGTCCGCCTCTGTAATAAAAGACGTCCACTCTATGCAGGGAGCACTGTGCCACAATTTGATTGTGGGTAGCATATTCTTGCGGCATGAGTCCATAAGCATGGGCTCAGGCATGTCGGGTGATATTATGAGGGCTGCCTGGCAGAAGTGCTCGATATATGCTCGGATAGGCTCCTTCTCCCTCCGGACAATTTCTATGAGGGTCGACATCGTCATAACCATCCCTCCTTCATAGAATCGGCCCATGAGCAGAGTCTTCAGGTCCTCAAATGATGAGATACAATCGTCTGGAAGACTGCAGAATCATTCATAGGCTACCCCCTGTAGGGCTCCCATGAATATGTTGGATAGGAGGGCATCATCCTTTGGTAGGTGCCCAGTTACCGAGGCAAAGTACCTCAAGTATTGTCGAGGAGATCCCTTTCCCTCGTAGGGTATAAGCGTCTGCGAATTATATTTGGGAGGATAGACGACATTGTCCCACTCGGCAGGGTATGGCTACTGAATACCCATCTTCCAGAGTGCTGCTTGCTTCTTCTTGGCATCATGACGAGCATATAGCTCCTTGATGGCCTACTGTATCTTGGTCGACATTGCAGAACCAGTAGCCGATGGAGTAGACGAGAAGGGTCCTGTTTGGTGGGCGACAGACAGCCTACTGGATCCGTCATTGGTTGGTGGATCAAGCACGGGTGTACATGCAGCGAGGGCCATGTTGCCCTTGAGATCGATTATGACCCAGGACAGGGTCATCATGGTGTCCGTCAGCGTATCTAACTTTGCGTCGAGGGCCACGATACGTTTGAGAGCTTCGTTGTTGTCTTCCTCTTTGCCATCGGCCATGAACACGGACCAAGTATGAGGATGAGTCGAGGGAGCCGTGGATCATTCGTTCTCTGGCTCAGATGCTTGAGCCTCGCCGTCTTGAGGATACACCGTAAGATTGTGACCTTCCTCGGACTCAGCACGGTTGCTACCCCCAGTCTGGTGACTGGCTGTACCGATGAAGGAATCCGTGTCGTATTGCTCATCCTTAGATCGGAACACAAGATTATCGTGTATGGTTGCAGGCTGGCTACCCCCAGTATTTGGTATAGCACATAATACAAATCTAGAACGGGTGCCTTGGAATACACCTGCATCGAGTACCTTGGATTTCCTGCTCTCCGGCCTCCTTTTCAGTTTAGCGACTGATATGAAAGGATTCTGGAAGGGCTTCTTGAAAGCTTTGGAACCCTGTTCCTCGTAGCATGTGGCGATACAGGGTTCATCTTCTCTATGGCTCACCGACCCCTTGTTGAGCCTCTAGCGTGGGGTCGACGTGGAGTGAAGTCTCTGGAAGACGGAACGTCGGCTCACTGATGGCACGGCCGTCTGCTGGCAGCAGCAGTTAATGGTAATCTGGGTGCAAGAGTACCTTGATTTAGGCATGTCCTATGCCACAGTTTCTTCTTCCGCTTGGGAGAGGGTCAGATTTCTGCCACGGCACCCCCATTGTACATGTAGGGAAGCTGCACACGAGTACTGTCAGAGGGGGTCTGGCGGGGAAGCCTCAGGTCACTTCTGCGGGATTGCTGCTCGCATGGCTCCCTCTCCATAGGACGTACCCCCTGGCTTGGCTCTCGTACAGGAGTGCTCAGGCAGAAGGAGGGTTCGACTAGTCGAGGCGTCGGGGCACAAGAGCCCGTCTTGTATAGCCTTCCGTCGGTCGCACGTGTAACTATCAATACGGGCCTTTGGTCTGCCATAGGTACCATGCGCTTATTGCACGAAGCATGAACCACCTAGGATCTCCTTCTAATAACCCCAGCGGGTGAGTAGTATTCAGAGTCCGCCGAAGGCTCGCCTGAAGGAAAAATGATTCTGTCGAAGACAAATCTTCTTACCGACAATGCTCCCGTCGTGAGGGGTTGGACCGGTGTGCGCTTCCTTTGGCGTTGTGCCTTCGTCAGATCAACCATAGAACCACCTTTCTCGAATTACTTTTCCAGGATGGAAATCGGGTCCGTGGCTTTAGCAACCGGAATCTTCTCCGTGGCTTCGACGTTGAGGGGGTCCTGAGACGCAGTTCCCACCATCGTGCTGCTGGCTGCAGCCGCCTTAGGCCTCTAGACACGTCGAGTCTTCTTTGGTTTTATGAACCATTTCGAAGTCTTCAACTTTTCATTAGAGAGGAGATCTTCAAAAGCTTGCTTGTTGAAGCGTACGACTAGCATGTCTTGGGAAGATCCCAGCAAGTTGTCATCAGATTGCGTCACAGCCTTCTCGTTGGAGGAGAATGTAGTCCCCAGCAAAGTCGCCATTTTATTTGACATAACAAAAAGTTGGACAAACATTTTGCTTTATTGAACGTTATCTGTGTACAAAGAAGGAAGTCCTAAACAGGATATTCTAAGTACAGAGATAAGAGGTTTAGGGAAAAGTGTGATGGTGGAGATCGAGCACTACAGCGGCTCCTTTAATCCGTTGACAATCTGACGAAGAATCAACCTTGCTCTGGCTCTTTGGCGCCTTTGATGGAACTCTGAGGTCACCGATCAAGAGGCTGTCTCGTGGAGAAGATCCTTTGGAGGTGGTTGTTCTACTGTTGGTTGGTTGGTGGATTGTTCCATCTTAGATGAAGGTTCTCTCCCTTTTTCTTTCTCTTTTTCCTCTCTCAGTTGAAGGAGAACTCCTTCTATTTATAGAGAACCGAGCACATATTGGATATGCATTAGGGTTCCTGAGATATGAAAGAATCTGCCGTCATTGTACATTACGGGCTTCTACGGTGCTGACACATGGCAAATATCGAGATTCCCCTCAATCAAGATCTTTGATGGTTATCAACATAACTGAAGGAGGTGACATGTGGCGCGTGTCGATTTACTTGTACGAATGCAGCCGAGTAAATCTTGGGATTTTATCATAGATTTAGAGTCTAATTGATCCTCATCTAAGATTTAAATCAATCTGATATAATATCAATCATGATTTAATCCCAATCTTTTCTGCAAGAGGCGGTTTAAAAAAACCAATTGGGGTAGACCCATGCTTCCTACGCCTCTGTTAAGGAATAAGTACTGCTGTGCTTCTGGAGTGACGAGTAGTCCGTGCTTCTGGATACGATGGAGCCTTTGTGCTTTCAGGCGACGAGTGGACTTGGCTTCGAATGATGACGAGACTTCTGTGCATTTAGAGCAACGATAAAGCTATGTTTTGGAGTAACAGAGTCACTGTGCTGTAGGCGACGAGTAGGCTTATGCTTCAGGTTGGCAAGATTACTGTAATTTTGGAGCGACAGGCTGACTTACATTGGTTACAGCGAGAGTTCCCAAGTCTCTTGTAGAAAAGTGACTTAAACTTCTAGATTGGGGTAGATGACTGCGCCGTAAGAATGGAGATGGTATGAGCATATCACCATCCTGTGCCTCATATGGACGCAAGTAAGTAGCAACACCTATGAACTTTGAAGGCGTTGGCTTTAGAGGAAAGGGTATAACACCCTTATATGTCTGGGGTTGGCACAGGCAGGTAGCTGCGCCTTTGGAGTGAAGACATTGGTTTCTGAAGCAAAAGGAAGGGCGGGGCCTACCACCATCTTGCTTCTAAGGTTGGTACAAGTGAGTAGCTGCACCTCTAGCTTGAAGGCTTTGGCTTCTGAAGTAAAGAGCGATAAATACCTGCTCTTTAAGGACATCCCTCTTAATTGCTACCGTAATATGGGGAATTCCAAGGGTCTAAGACTGACACTCGTCATGTTGAGTCTTAGGTTCATCCCATTAATACAGGAATTCTGACCATCGGCTATGTGACGTGCACTCTGGGACATTCTTGGTCCTATAAAGGGGAAGTTCTCCTCTGAAGAGTCGATATTTTCTTCTTGGCATCCTTCACTACCATGCGAGATCCAAACTTAACTTCGAACGGCGATCGATCTTGTATAAGTTGGCTGATGGTTGAGGCTTTTCTCGTTCATAGGAGCCATATTCTTATAGAAGAACTCTGTATAGAAGGAGCCATCACTACCCTTAAGGAGTATGTAAATAGCCTCCTTAGGGAGTTCAACTCTGGGCGACGTCTGAGGGATTAGCGAGGTCCTGACGACCTGCTGCGCTCTTTGAAGGCTCGGGCCAATGACTGCTTCAAGAAGTTGCTTGCTTTGGCCGAGTGGAAGATATGCTTCTGGGAGGCTTGCGCCCATAACAAGGTCAGAACATGCCTCGATAGAGGTCAATCTTCTGGCAAAAAGAAGAACGGCTGTGCTTTGACGAAGACCAAATCCCTTGTAGACCCTTCACGGCTCTGTCAAACTTGTACCAAATCCTTTGTAGATGAACAGAATTAGTCCTTGTTGTGTAGTCTCGATGTGTCTGTACTAGACTTTGGTAGACGTGACACATAAGGGACTTCTTTCCATATCCTCTATTTTGTCGTTTTAGCACTTGGGTTGAGCCTTTATATCATTTGCTCTGTGGCTAAGGGATGTCGTCAGCTGAGATTTTTCATGCATCTACATAAGTCTTTGCAACTTCTTCACAAGATTATATCTAAAGTGATCGCCACCCACATGTCCAGCCTTCTGCCCAAGATCATATCACCGGAGCAAAGCGGGTTCGTCCATGGCCGAGAAATTGCGGACAACATTATCTTGCCATCGAATTAGATATGGAAAAATCCTATGATAGGATTGATTGGCAAATGCTTATATGGATTCTACGCTGCTTTGGATTCTCTGAGAGCTGGATAGACATATTCTGGAGGTAAATTTCCAACTCGTGGTTCTCGATCATGCTGAACAGAAGCATGTCGAGCTTTTTCGAATCCACCAGGGGTATCCGCCAAGGCGATCCTCTCTTCCCTATCCTGTTCATCATCGCCGCCGAGCTTCTAAGCCACAACTTGGTGAAGATGGGATCCAGACCCAGATTTGGCAGATATCGGGCAATGAGTGGGTGCCCCCTGATTACTCATCTATCCTATGCTGACGAATTCATTATATTCTCGGCGGAATACAAATGCTCCATCAACATGGTGAAGAAGGTCGTATAAAGAGAGCTTACGTCCAGCCAAAAAATGAACAACAATAAAAGCTGCATATATATTTATTCCTCTACCACCCAAGGAAAAATGGACATTCTTGTTGCTAATTCCGGAATATCGATGCAACCTCCCCCCATCCAGTACTTGGGCTGCCCTCTTATTCAAGGTAAACAAAATTCATCCATGTTCATTCACATGATCAAAAAGATCAGGAAGCATATCGTAGGGTGGCACAACAATCTTCTTTCCCTTGGAAGGAAACTCATCCTCATCCATCGCGTACTGTCCTCGATGCCACTATACACCATAGCGATCTGCGCCCCTCCGAAGAAAGTCCTTCTCGCGCTGGAGCGTAGCTTCACATCTTTCTTTTGGGGTCACAAAAATACGGAGAAGCGCCATTGGACGAGCTGGCAGAAGATCTATAGACCTACTACTGAAGGTTGCATAGGTATCTGACGCTTACCGGAGGTGATCGACGCACTCACGATCGAAATATAGTGGAAGTTTCGCACGCAGGAATCTCTGGACTTTCTTCTTTCATGCTCAGTACTGTCTCAACTCCCATCCTAACACGACGATGGCTAAATACAATGCTATAATTACCTGGCACAGACTTCTTCGTGGCAGAGAATTGGGAGAAAAATTCATTCGTCTGGAGTAGGGGAACGGAGAGGTGGATGCACTATATGAAGGCTGGGTTACTGACAAACCCATCAGACATCTCAGGACCGGCGGGCGCTTTCAGCAGATCAAATACCTCCCCAGGAATAGGGAATGGGACTTCCCCCTTGTCGAACGGCTTCTAGGCCCAGGTACTGCTTTTGCTATCCAGTCTCGTACTCAAAATAATCCAATAAAATTCCTAAAATTGAAAATATTTTCTAAAATAATTTAATAAAACATCTTGGAAAAATAACCGATTATATATATATATATATATATATATATATATATATATTTAACAGAGAAATTTTTATTTTTATTTTTCCAGAAAAGAAATTCGAAAATGAAAACGTAATTCGAAATTCAAAATGGGCGGTGGCGTGCAAAACGTTGGGCGTTGGGCACGAGGGGGCAGGCAGCGTTCGGCCCAAGGGTTCGTTGGGCTGCACTGCTCGAGAGAGAATATATATATATGTATATTTTTTTATTTTTATTATTTATTTTTTAATATATGTATATATATATATATATATATATATATATATATATATATATATATTATATATAATATATATATATTATATATATATATATATATATATATATATATATATATATATATATATATATATATATATATATATATATATATATATATATATATATATATATATATATATATATATATATATATATATATATATATATATATATATATATATATATATATATATATATATATATATATATATATATATTATATATAATATATATATATTATATATATATATATATATATATATATATATATATATATATAATATAAAGTAGCTAATACCTATTACCAATAATATTAAATGAAATTATTAACAAAATAACAATCTATTTAATTAATAAGAAAATAAACTAAATTATATTAAATAAAAATAAATTAAATTTTGAAAATTAGAGGGGTTTACATTTGGGTTCATTTTCAGCTGATGTGTCTACATTAGATTGAACACAGTCTTCATGTCCCGTAAGCGGTCCCCTGAACACGGCTCTTAATGGCGATATCATCAACATAACATTCTACAGTTTTATGAAGGTATTCATGAAATATGGTGCTCATAGCTCGCTGGTATGTCACACCAATATTCTTTAGACCGAAGGGGCGGGCATCACTATGTAGCACTATATCCTTTTTGGTGTTAGAAATGACGTATGCCTTTCGTCGTTTTGAAACATCTTGATTTGGTTGTAGCCCGAGAAACCGTCCATAATGGACATGCGTTCGAAGCCACACATGTTGTCGATCATTACATCAGCAATCGAGAGAGGGAACTCATCCTTCGGACATGCTGAATTTAGATCTTGAAAGTCTATGTAGATAAATTTTTTTGTTATTTTTAGTGACAAGTATGACGTTGGCCACCCAATCTGGGTGTTGTTCCTCGTGAATAAAATTGCTTGTTATCAGTTTATTCCTTTTGGTTTCGATGCCATCCATGTCATCGGAATGGCAGCATTACTGTTGTTGTTTAATCGGTTTAGCATTTGGCAGGATATTGAGTTTGTGCATTACAATTTGCAGGTCCAACCCCGACATATCTTTATAGCTCCAGGCGAAGACGTCGATATACTCCTTGATAAGTTGTATCAAGGATTCACGGTCTTTGTCCGATAGGCTTTTGTTGATGAAGATGGGATTGGGTAAGGATTCATCCCCTAAGTCGATTTGCACGACCAAATCTTCGGTGGGAGGTTCTCGTTGATCGAAACGTAATTTATATTGAAATCCTAGGCATTGAGCCCAAGGTTCTTTCTCGAAGAACTCCAGCGTCTGGTTATCGTCCTCTTTTGGAGGGTGTACCGATGTCATATTGACAAATAAGGTTTTCCTGAAGACCTCACTGATGCTTGAATCGAAGTCCCAGGTAGTGGATTCAGACGGGTGAGAGTGCATCTCAACTTCGGCTTCTAAACACTCCGGGGTTGTTGGAGGCAATACATAGTCCAGCCCACGATGAGTGCGTCACAGGAGGCATGGCGGATGTCACGACCCGCACCCATATTTCGGTATGCGACTGTGTGTGCAAGCCAGCTACATAGCAAGCGGACTCTAGCCGAACTCGAATACATATACGCTGTCCAGAATAGGGTAGCATGTCTAATATGGTAAGTTAAACTATAGGGAATCATGTCTAATATAGTCCAGCCCACGATGAGTACGATTGTAGTAATCCTGAGGCTTCCCTTTTGGAGTTGGAAGGCGTAAGGGTAGGCGCCGACCTTTGACATAATTTAGGCCATTGTCGTTGTTCAAGTTATAAACCCTCTTCTAGATGATGTACTTTGCTTGAGGGGTATAACGGTAGATTTACATCTTGCCGCTATCGGGTTATAGCTCAACTAGGGAGACGTCTTGATAATGTTCTACCTTACTAAAGATAATGGGTTTCTCCTCATTCCTTCTGGTTGGAACCACAAAGTAGGCGTCGCTGGATGGGAGGACCCGGTTTACCACATTTACGGTCGTTATTTGTGTTTGTAACGAACCTAAAGTGTTATCTAGGGTATACATAGCATTCTATTGGACAAGATCAGAATAATTCAAAGATAACCCTTTATTGATAAATATGGTATTTTGTCACTTGGGATTACATATTCACGTGACGATACACAAGTATTAGCATATATGTATTCATCAAGTTCAGTGTCTGTGACATTTGCAACTACTGCGGGTGGAGGCTTAGGAGCTTTTTTGCGAAGCTTTACAACCAGAGGTCGAGATCCCTATGGCCGGAAGGTCCTTGTGGATGACAAGTTTTGAGCCCTTCTTGGGAGTTTGACCACAAGTGGTTCTTGGATCTTTCCAACGAGTTTGGCTATGTGAGGCTCTTGAGTTTTTCCTCCGAAGCTTGACTAACAGGGGAACCGACGTGCTATGGGCACGTCCTTCGATGCAAATCCTCACGGGTTTGTCGGACGTTGTCTTTTCCTCTGTCTCATTATCGGTATCAGCGTCATATTCTTCTTGATGGACCGACTGGTAGAAGTATGCGTCGGCGTTGTAAACCTCGATACCATTGAAGGGATCAATATCAACAAACTTCATCCTGACCCTTCCGTTGTTATCAAAATACTTCATGCTTTTGTATAGTACGGACGACACGATCATATATTCGTGTATCCAGGGACGTCCTAGTAAGATATTGTAGGATACATCAGTATCAATGACGTAGCATGTTACCTCAGTTTGCAGATCGTCGATCTGACATTTTTAGAAAATTTTCCTAAGGCACTAATTCTACCGGCATTGAAGTCACTGATAGTTATGCTTGAAGCAGACAGGTGATGTATCGATATGGTCAGGGTCTAGAGTAGTACGAGGGATGATGCTAATAGAAGATCCCAGATCGATGTGCATCTGGTCCATCTTGATGGCACCAATGTATGATGTATAGTACAGGGGTCTATTGTGCCTATTGTTCTTTAGCAACATGTTTTGCAGAGAGAATATGATGTTCGGTATAGTCTCGACCACACTATGGCAGTATGGGCATCATACAGGGTCTTCCTCAGGCTGTTAAACCTGACTAAGAAAGGAGTCAGCATGTTGTAATGCTTTGTTCAAGGCCTCTCAGGTCTCTTTGGAGAGAAGGAGAAGCGCAAAGAGTGATAACCCCATAGGGGTATTGGCAAGCTGTGCTAATACATCAAAGTTATATGGTTTGATCAACCCCACTATATAATCTTTCCTTAGGGACTTATCAAAGTGAGTCTCCCATTTTTGTATATCCGTCACAGGAGGAAGGGCGAATGTCACGACCCGCACCCGCATTTCGGTATACGAGTGTGTGCGCAAGCCATCTACATAGCAAGCGGACTCCAGCCCAACTCGAATACGTATACGCTGTCCAGAATAGGGTATCATGTCTAATATGGTAAGTTAAACTATATCTCAATGCACAAGAATAATATAAAACAAGAATGAACATTATGGCTCATGGTCTTCAGCCCACTAACATATATGTTAGATTAGACTCCAAAGAAATAACATGAATCTATAAAGCTAGGCTAACAAGCAGAGTGCAAATAACGGATGGGAATATGTAATCACGAAAGATACCGAGTCTGAAGTAATCAACTACCATCATGATCATCTAACTAACTCCGCACAATCAACTGCCTGAAGAGATCATCAGGTCCTCAGGAGACTAGCAAGATACATAAAATATGCCTATCTAACAGTTTACGTAACGCCCCAGTCCCAAAATAGAAGGACTAGAAATGTATCATGCCAGCTGTAGATATACGAAGAATACCCCAATGTATGGAATCCTCGTATAAATACATAAGCTGTAAAATGTAGAGAACCAAGACATGCTAAATCTCATCCGAAAACATATAAAGAAATAAAGATAGAATCAACTATGATTTGTTTTTTGTACATACGTTGGGCAGAGACACATCCACTACCAACAAGTTTAAATGAGAAAAATATACAAGAACAGAATTGGCCGAGCGAAGCAAGAACAGTTCAAAGGTAGTCATAGCGGAAGAAAGAAGTAAACCATGTCCTTCGCTAAAACACCTGCAAAACCACAAAAAAACACACCTGGAGAGATCACCAGGTCCTCAGAGGGACGTAACAAGACACATAAAATCATGCCGTAAACTGAATAATAAGAGCTCAACAGTAAATGTATATGAGTAAAGGTTCCTAACCATTTTATGTAGAATAATGCACTTTAGAAGACAACTTTCTACGCAGGAGCTTAGGTGTTCAGCATAGAGGGATAAAGAGTAGCAGTAGGTAGCGCTCATAAGAGACACTATCGGCCATGGGCAGAAAGTAGCGCTCATCCGAGTCACTATCGGCCCCGGGGCAGTAAGTAGCGCTCATACGAGACACTATCGGCCCAAATCTGTGTGTACTGAACATGTAGCCCCTACACTAATAACTGTCTCCTCCCTCCCCATGACACTATACATGCATCGTCTCCACGACACTGTTTAATCCTTAATAACTGCCAAGTCTTCTACACAATTCTATTAGCAGTTATGTCCTAATGTACGGCCTGTACGCACCAATATACGGTCGGTATGCAAGTCCGAAGCTATATGCGACTCACAACTCACACACACCCTGTGGCACATCGTGACACTTTATGAGATGCTCTAAACATATGGTAGTCCCTTAACTCTAAGCCAATTGCATAAAATATAGTAATTTGCATCTAAATATAGTTTTGAAAGAACAACTTGATAAGAAATAAAATATGCATGATATTGAGCAAGAAAGTAAACAGTAAAGGCAAGGTGTCTTGTCTGGTGTTACGCCTGGGGTGGTGCGATGTTCCGTCAAGTCCTGTAGTCCAATTGCCGGGATCAATGGGTAAGGGTCCGAAATTACAAGGAAATAGGAAAGCACAATTTAGTCATGATCAACCTTGATAATAATAATAGAAAATTTACGAAGAAAGATACTTTGAACTATTTTTAGAAAAAAAAATGTTTAAATACCTAAAAATGTATTTTGGTAGTTAAAATAGCTTTAGATAAATACATTAAAGTCTAAATCTTTTTAGGCAAAAAAAAACTAAGTTAGCAAAATAAAATATTTAGATAGAGAAACTATATTTTTATTAGTAAAAATAATTTAGATAAATATTTAGAAAATATTTAGAAAATTGTTTTATTAATTGGAAACTATATTTCTTACGTGTCAAAATATTTCTAGTAATTAATGAATAATCTAGAAAATTTTACTTTTAGGGTTTAAGACTAATTTGAAGATAATATGGGACTAGGCCCAATTCAATATTTATAGTATATGTATAATTTTTAGAAAATAATATTAGTAACATAAATAATAATAATAATAATAATAATAATAATAATAATAATAACAATACCTACAATAATAATAACCATAATATATATTTTATGTATATAAGCATATACCTGTTGTATACACTGGTAGTAATATAAATAATAATATGATAATTATTAATAAACCTATATGTTCTCAACTAATCAAACAGAAGAAAGAAAGAAAAAAACAAATAAAGCACAAATGACCATCAAATCTAACAGCTCAGAATGAAATAACTCATTCTCCCACAAAACAGAACAAAAGAAAGGAAACGAGAAGGGAGGAAAGAGAGGGGATTACCGGGGCGGTCACCGACGCTCGTCGGAGGGGACGAGATGGCCGGAGGGGCGCGGTGCTCAGGCGCCGACAGCGCGCCTGGGGAGGTGGCGGCGGCTCCGGTCGCGGGCTGGCGGGAGGAGCGCGGCCGCGGCTTGTGTTGGCGGCACCAAAATTGTTAGGGTCACGGTCTAGGCGGCACGACGAGGGAGGTGGCACGGCGAGGGAGGTGGCACGTTGGGCGGTGCGTCACAGAAGGAGGCGGCGCTCGGGGATCGGAGCTCCGGATCTGGTAGAAAGTGAGGAGGTTTGCGATGCCCATTGGACAGATCTGGCGCCTACGTGGAGCGGCGTTCGCCGGACGCACGGCAACGAAAACGGCCAGGTGCTGTCACGGAGGTCGGTGCAGCGAGCGAAGGGCAGGTACGGGTTTTCTGCTCCTTTCCTATGTGTGTGGCGGTGGTGCCATTGGCGTATTTGGGGTTTTGGGTTAGGATTTTCGGCGGTGGCCGAGGACGACGGAGAAATTTCGGTGAGGTGGTGGTAGAGACGAGGCGGCCATGGGGTGTCCTAGTCGGAGAAGGTTGAGTGGTTCTTGATGGTACGGTGGTGTCAGTGGTTGGTGGCGCTAGGTCGACGGTGTGTTGGCCGTGGCGGGGATGCCGGTGATGAGGTTTGAAGGTGGATCGGCTGTCATGGCGGTGGTGGTTGTGTTAATGGTTGTGATGTCGACTAAGGCATTTCGAAATTTTATGGTCGACGGATGTCGCCGATGATGGTAGTGGTATTGTCGGGAAGAAGGACTGGGATTGGGTTGTGCTGGTTTGGTGTATTATTGATGTCGTGGTGCTGCCACCGGTGGTGGTGGTGAGGATGATGAGGGTGGAACGGGTAGGGGCGTTGGCTGGGATTCTGCGGGTGGATACGATGGGCACGACGGGACGTTGGTACTGATGGTTGGGGTAGGGAGACGTCGTCGTGTCGGGGAGTGTCCGACACGAGACAGTAATTGGTTTGTGTCCGGGAGTGTCGGACACGGAGTACAAATGTAATTGTAGTAGAAAATATAGTAGAAAGGGAATGGAGGACACCGATACGATACACCATGTGGTGGAAGATTTTGTGGATTGTGGAATTGTTCATGAAAAAAAATATGGATCCTCTCCTTATATAGGAGATGAGGGCCCCCAATGCGATAAGGGCTAGTAGTAGTTTAAACCCCCCGATGGATAATTCCATCTATTAATTCAAATAAATCTTAAAATTTAGTCATTCCAACCCGAATTTAAATCATAGATAAACTCTCCATTAAATTTGAACTCCATTTAGAATAAAATCTTTTCCAATATAATTTATCATAATTAATTAAATTTAAACCAAAACAATATTTTAAAAAAGTTTTTCGAATAATAAAATATTAATATTAAATAGATTTCAAAAATAGAATTATATATATAAATTTAAATTTATGCACCTCGTATGAAACGAATCTATGCATAAAATCTCGTTTTCAAAATTACTATTTATATAACTTTTTATGATGTAAAATAAAGAATTGAAAATTCCAATATGACGCAGTTTACAACTTTACGAAATTAAAATATTTATTATTTATTATTTTTAAAAAAATCATGCTTCTAAATAAAAATATTTTTACAAAAATATGTACCTCGCACATATTCGTACTCGACGAGCCATACAAAAATACGAGCTCATACGCGACGTTCAATACGACAAATTCGTACCCGACGTACAATACGACTATGCGACTTACAAATATAAAGTAAAAAAATTTACCAAATTTTTTATTTAAAAAAATATTTCATAGTAGAAATTCAGGGGGTTACAATTTATCAAGCATGAAAAAAATCCAGGATATAAGCAGGAAAAGACTAAGCAATACCGATACACGCATATGTGAACAACTATGCATAAATGAACTGCTGGAAGAAAACAAGTGAACACATGTCAAGAGATCAACGGATAACCAAACTCTCGCCCCTAGTGTGGACTCGCAGATTTGAAAAAATAACTAACTCCCGTCCCTAGTGTGGACTCACAGGTTAGTTCAAGGCAATCACCCTCGCCACTAGTGTGGACTCGTAGGTGATTTCAAACAATCAACCCTCATCCCTAGTGTGGACTCGCTGTCACCCCCATTTCCTGTATTTCGTATTATGCTCGTATTTGGATTTTGGCACGTATTTTATTTTCTCGACTTGTGGATTTTTCGTTTCTCGTAAATTGGTTTGGACCATGGCTTGGTTTTATTTTTTGAGTAGGATTGGTTTGGTTTGATTAGGTTTGGTTTAATATGATTGGCACACTTTAACCTACACTCTACCCTCAACACAACACAACCACCCTCATTATATCTCTACCAAACTTTCTCTCTCCTCTTTACTCTCCATTAATTTTCTTCTTCTTCCTTCTTCCACACAACTCCCTAACCCATTAGGCAAGTGCACCTTGCCATCAAATAAGCATCACTTTTTATTTGTCCATTAACTAGATTTGGCCATGGAGAACAACTTTAGAACTTAACATTTTGTGATTTGGAGCTTTCCTTTTTCTAGATCTAGGTTTTAACCATTTTCGAAAATCCTTGGTTTTGATCTATTAAACTTCAATTTTTGCATGTTTTGATGCTTCCATGTGGAAGAGAATTCGATTTTACTCAAGTTAGAACTTTGAAAATCTAGATTTGGTTTTGATTTGTTCAAGTTATGAAGAATTGAAGTTTTGAAGTTCTTAGAGTTCTTCTCGGGTTGGAGAAGCAGCCCTCTCGGCCTGCGCTCTTTAGCGCAAGGCCGATTGCGCAGCTCACCCTTTGGTGAACTGCGCACCTTTCTTCTCGGCCAGCGCCTTCATTGCGCATAGCCGATTGAGCCCGGCCTCTCGGGCTGAACTGCGCATCTCCTATGGCGCACTAACCCCTGCGCAGTTGGCCCCTGCGCTACCTGACTCCTGCGCAGTCCACCTTCTGCGCAATCCATCTGCTGCGTCATCCAGCCCCTGCGCAACCTGACTCCTGCACAGTCCACCTTCTGCGCAATCCATCTGCTGCGCCATCCACCCCTGCGCAATCCTCCTGTGCGCAACCCATCTGCTGCGCCATCCACTCTTGCGCAGTTGGTACCCTGTGCAGCTCACTCCTGCGCAGTTGGTACCCTGCGCAGTTGGCCTTCTGGCGTACTTGACTCCTGCGCAATCCAACCCCTTGACCCCTTGCGCAAACCCTTGGCTCTTGGAGATTTGGTTTTATTTTCTTTAAGCCTGGCTCTTCTATAGTCCTATATATATTGATATTGTATTAGATATTTTACGCCCATTTTATATCCTTACGCCTTTTGTCATGAACTTGATTTTACTTAATATGCTTGGAATGACTATTGTACATGGCATGGTATGACAAGGAACTAGCATAACACGACAGTGACCCATATTGGTGCACTCCTGACATGATTTATCTTGATAACTTGATAGTGGCCCGTGGCGGCGCACTCCTGACTTGACTTGACTTGTAACTTGTAATTAACTCGTATAATCAACTTGACACCGTGGGTGTTCCTGCTTGCTTGTTTGTACAATCCACTTGTCTTGTCTTGCATCATGTCTAGGACGTGACTTCTTGGGTACCACGGCCAGAGACTCGCGCTAAATTGGATTAGGCTAATTATTAGATCAAACTAGAACATGGAGAATTCCTAGTCACAGGCAATCTCGTTATCTGGGCGCTTTAATGGACTTGTAGCTTGCCGACGAGTAGAGCACATTTCCAGCACACTGTCATGTGTTGTACCCTCTAAGTCACCTAAGGGTACATTTGTCTCCCGGGCAATGTACCCACCTATAACTCTCAACCCGCGGAAGGATAACTGGATGGTCTGCAGGGCTTGGGACTGGAGTTTCTCACTTGCATCTTGTTAGTAATTAGGCTTGTGATAACCCTAGTTAGTTAAAGTAGTAAGCCGTAGTACTTGCTTGGCCGATTGTGAATGAATGATATCTAGCTCTGTCTAAGTCTTGTCTAGCCCCTGTACCTGGAACTCTTGAGCATGTTTGTTTTACTTATCTTAACGATAAATGAGTAGAGACAGTGAGCTATTCAGGCGAAGGGTTACAACCCCGGTCCTTGTCTGGTTTAAGGATTGTAACCTGGCTTTCGGAATGGTTCTACGTCCCTAGTCGTTTATCGCCCTGTGTACCTTCCTACTTGTACTTTCTTTTATTCTTTATGTTCTGATATGCTAGCTTTTGTTCTTATTTTTGGCCTCCTTTGTGGCACTTACTCTTTCTGGGGTTTGACCCAGCTGGTTTTGTGTGGCCAGATTTCGGAGCAGCTTCCGAGGATCTACCAAGCTTCCAGTCCAATGGTGACAACTAGACGGAACCCGGGCCAAGAGTGGGTTTTCCTTTTTGTTTCACCCACTTATATGTAAATTTATTCTTTTGAGACGTTTAGCCGACGAGCACCTGTTAGCTCGATGCACATTTACTTACTGTCTATCTACGGGCTGTAAACATGATTAACAAATCCTAGGGTTGATCATGTATGACTGAACTCTTGCTAGTCCTATTATTTTGTACGACTAGCTTCATGATCATCCAATATGTAATATTTGGGATGCCTTATATATATATATTTGATGCTCTAACATCTTGTAACTCTGTTAATTGCTTGAGATTGAGACAATAGGCTTGACCTTAAGAGACTGCTGGCTTGTAGTAAACCCTCATATCTAGACAGCCGTAACCGTATAGTTGAGATGTATTCTATTTCAATATACGTAGCTGGCTATGTCTGCCCCCGCTCTCCAGTATTCTGGTTCTGGGGCGTGACATGGTTTTAGTGGTGGCCCATGCAGGTCTTGTCAATCAAGAAATGTGAGGGTTTACCGAATAGATGTCTCAATCAATATTTCGTCCTTGATCTCTGCTCGTATCTTCAAATCCCTGAGAATCTTGACCTGATCACATGCTTGTATCATTGATCTGTCCTGGTCCTTCCTTACTGTTCCCTATGTCGTCTTCTTCAGCGGCATTACTCCCGGACCTACCAACCAGCCAGAGGAAGCTCGACAAGCACCCCAGCGCCAGGAAGATCAAGCTCAGCACTCTGGAGTAGCCTCCCGAGTTATGCTTCCCGGAGGCTCAGAACCTCCAGTTCAGGCAGCTCCGCCCGTTCAACCAGCTAGACAGGATGAGGGACCTTTGGTAGGGCTTATCAGAGAACTGCTTGTATCCCAAGATCGTCGAGGCGACGCCTTGCACCAGGAAGTTCATGATGCACTAAACCGAGGAGGTCCCCAAGGGAATCAGGCGGCCAACAGTTTCAAGCGCTTGAACCCTCCCTTCTTTGACGGCAGTGAAGATGCGATTGTCGCGGACGCTTGGCTTCAGGATATTGAGGTAGTTCTAGAAGCAGCTAGGACACCTGAGAATGAGAAGGTGGCGGTGGTACGCCTACAGTTGTTAGACTTGGCTCGCGATTGGTGGGCGGCTCAGGCCATGGGGTTAGCGGCACCAGTCACTTGGGCAACGTTCAAAGAGAGGTTCCAGACAAAGTACTTCGATGCGGTGGCACGATACGACCTGCAGACCAGATTCACCAACTTGAAGCAAGGAGGCAGGACGGTCGATGGCTATGCGACCGAGTTTTCCAGGCTGAGTAGGTTCGCCCCCACCTTGGTAGCAACCGAGTTCGATAGGGCTCAGCGATTCCAGCAAGGGCTGCACTTAGAGATATTATTGGCTGTGGAGCAGTTCGAGCACCAGACGTTCGATGCAGTGTTGAAGGCAACGAGGAGGCATGAGTATACCTCCCGGAGAATTATGGACAGGACCGGAGGCAGGAAGCGGTCCCACAACCAGATGCACCAATCTTCAGCTCCAGTCCCGGCAGCTAGGGGTATAACCATTGGGACTCCGAGGCGGGCGGCCTCAGTGACGTCGGTTCAGCATTCGACCCCGACGTATCCGCAGCAGCAGAAGCAGAAGCAGTTTTCCGCGGTGGGATGTTCTCATTGCGGGAAGCCGACCATGTAGTGGCAGAGTGTCGTAGGGCGCAGGGGTTGTGCCTGGCTTGTGGAGGAGCAGACCACCAGATAGGGACCTGCCCGAATAGGGAAGGTCCATCATCATCCAACCTTTCTAGTTCTTCGGTGAGAGGACCAACCCCAGCTCCAGTTCAGCAGCAGCAGCAGTACCCGAGGCCATTGTTGCCTCAGGCCCAGGCCTTTCAGCAGCAGAACCAGCAGCAGATCACCCAGGCTCCAACACAGAACCGACAGAGGGGTTTCCAGCAGAGAGGACCCGCAGCTAGAGGTCAGGCTATGATGATGACCATGGAAGAAGAAGTTACACCAGGTGAGGTAGTGGCAGGTACTATTCTCGTTAACACTTTTCCAGCATCTGTATTATTTGATTCTGGTGTATCGCATTCATTCATGTCTGCACGATTCGCGACACGGATAGGATTGGAGCCCGAGTCATTATTAGTGAGGCTCAATATACTTACTGGTAATGGTCTTATGGGAGTAGATCGAGTGTTTTCCTCGTGTCGGATCGTAGTTAGCGGTAGAGAGTTTCCTGCTAGGCTCATAGAGTTCCCTATAGCAGACTATGATGTAGTCCTAGGCATGGATTGGTTGAGGAACTATTATGCTAGGATAGACTGCCATGTTGGCAGAGTTGTCTTTAGTATTCCCGGAGAGCCAGAGTTTTCATTTTCCAGAGGCACAGTAGAGCCATCTCCTCCAGTATTACGGATGGCAGTAGCAGCAGTGCAGTTGCCCCGGATAGTTGAAGAGTTTTCAGATGTCTTCCCAGAGGAACTTCCAGGGATGCCACCAGAGCGGGAGATCGAGTTCACCATCGACTTGATTCCCGGGACAGCACCAGTATCAGAGCGAGTCTACAGAATGGCGCCTTCAGAGTTGGAGATTTTGTACAAGATGATTGAAGAACTCAGGACCAAGGGATTCATTCGTACAAGTGGATCACCTTGGGGAGCCCTGATGCTTCTTGTGAAAAAGAAGGATGGTACGTCCAGGCTATGTGTTGATTATCGTACCTTGAACTCAGTGACAATCAAGAACAGATACCCTCTCCCGAGGATAGATGACTTGTTTGATCAACTCAAGGGGGCTTCAGTTTTCTCGAAGATAGACTTGCGGTCAGGATACCACCAGATCAGAGTCAGAGAGCAGGACATCCCGAAGACGGTATTCAGATCGAGGTATGGGCATTGGGAGTTTCTAGTTATGCCCTTTGGAGCGACCAATGCGTCGGCAGTGTTCATGGACCTCATGAACCGTATTTTCATGCCTTACTTGGACCAGTTTGTGATAGTGTTCCTTGATGACATCCTGGTCTATAGCAAGAGTGAATCAGAGCACGAGCAGCATCTCAGAATTGTCCTCCAGATTCTCAGAGAGCACCAGTTGTACGCCAAGTTCAGTAAATGCGAGTTCTGGCTCGATCGCATTTCTTACTTGGGTCACATCATTACCAGAGGAGGAGTGGAAGTGGATCCCCAGAAGATTGTGGCTATCGAGGCATGGCCAGTACCCATCTCAGTGGCAGAAGTTCGCAGCTTTCTTGGATTGGCCGGCTACTACCGGCGGTTCGTCTCTGATTTTGCAAGGATTTCAGCGCCGATGACCCAGTTGACCCGCAAGGATGTGCCGTTCGTTTAGACAGCAGAATGTCAGGAATCATTTGAGAAGTTGAAGCGAGGTTTGATAACGGCTCCCATTCTTACCCTTCCAGATGGGACCGGAGGATTAACAGTTTATTGCGACGCTTCAGGCAGAGGATTGGGATGTGTTTTGATGCAGCATGGAAAGGTAATTGCTTATGCGTCACGTCAACTCCGTGATCATGAGAAGAATTACCCGACCCACGACTTGGAGCTAGCAGCAGTAGTGTTTGCACTTAAGTTGTGGAGGCACTACTTGTACGGAGACAGAGTGGAGATATTTACTGATCATAAGAGCCTGAAGTATATTTTCACCCAGAAGGATCTTAATATGCGGCAGAGAAGATGGCTCGAGCTACTGGTGGACTACGATGTGGATTTGCAGTATCATCTAGGAAAGGCCAACGTTGTAGCAGATGCGTTGAGCCGGAGAGCCGGAGTTTATTTCCTGACGACGCAACCAGAGCTATTGGCGGATCTTCAGAAGATGGGAATTGAAGTGGTTCTTCCTTCCAATGTGGCCTTGATGGCCAGCCTACAGATTCAGTCCACCATAGTTGAGAGGATTCGGACCGCACAGTTAACAGATTCCAAGATTCAACGGCTCAGAGCAGAGTGCGAGGCAGGGAGAAGGCCAGAGTTATATATTCATGAGGATGGTACACTTCGACACGGCACGCGTCTTTGTGTACCCAGTGGAGATATCAGACAGGAAGTCATGGCAGAGGCTCACAGTTCGCAGTATTCCATCCACCCAGGCAGCACGAAGATGTACAGAGATATTCGTCAATACTTTTGGTGGAATGGTATGAAGAGAGAGATAGCCCGGTATGTCTCTCGATGTTTGGTTTGCCAACAAGTCAAGGCTGAACATCAGAGGCCAGCTGGACTTGTTCAACCTTTACCGATCCCAGAATGAAAATGGGAGCACATAACCATGGATTTCGTGACTGGGTTACCCAGATCTCCGACAGGCAGAGATGCTATTTGGGTCATTGTGGACAGGCTTACCAAGGTGGCACACTTTCTTCCATTTAGAGTTGGACAGTCGACGGCACAGCTAGCAGAGATGTATCTCAGGCAGATCGTCAGACTTCACGGAGTGCCAGTCAGCATAGTATCAGACAGGGATACGAGATTCACATCGCACTTCTGGCGTAGTCTTCATCAAAGTTTGGGGACTCGTCTCAAGTTCAGCTCAGCGTATCATCCGCAGACAGATGGGCAGTCAGAGCGTACTATACAAACTCTCGAAGATATATTGCGGTCATGTACCCTTGACTTTGGTGGTTCGTGGAAGGATCACCTGCACCTGGTGGAATTCTCGTACAACAATAGTTTCCATGCCAGTATCCAGATGGCACCCTTCGAGGCTCTGTATGGTAGGAAGTGCAGATCCCCGTTAGCATGGGACGATGTCGGAGAGAGACAGATATTCGGTCCAGAACTGATTTCTCAGACGGTTGAAGTGGTCAGGAGAGTCAGAGATCACCTCCGAGTTGCTCAGGATCGCCAGCGCCATTGGGCCGATGCTCATCGGCGTTCCTTAGAATTTGCCGTCGGCGACTATGTATTCCTCAGGATCTCGCCTACCCGCGGTGTCATTCATTTTGGCGTACGGGGAAGGCTTAGTCCTAGGTATATAGGGCCGTTCGATATTCTGGAGCGAGTAGGCGATGTGTCCTATCGTCTCGCTCTTCCGCCGTCGCTAAGTGAGGTACATAATGTATTCCATGTGTCCCAATTACGATGGTACATCCCGGACCCGAGCTATATCCTAGATCATTCGGAATTGGTTGTTGGTACCAACCTTTCGTATGAGGAGAGGCCCGTGTCTATTTTGGACCGGAGGGAAAAGACGCTCAAGAACAAGACTATTAACTTAGTCCGTGTTGCTTGGGGTCATCACTCTCTAGGTGAGTCAACGTGGGAGCGTGAGGACGACATCCGATCGCGATATCCCTACCTGTTTGACTCGTGAGGTATAATGTCTTTCTTATGCCTTACGCTTTCCCTTCCTTGCTTGCATTGTATGATTGTATGATTGAACTGCTTAGTGTAGCTTGCCTGTGCTTAGTATAGCTTGTCGTGGCAATCTCTAGCTCCTTGATTAAATTTCGAGGACGAAATTCTTTGAAGGTGGGTAGAGTTGTCACCCCCATTTCCTGTATTTCGTATTATGCTTGTATTTGGATTTTGGCACGTATTTTATTTTCTCGACTTGCGAATTTTTCGTTTCTCGTAAATTGGTTTGGACCATGGCTTGGTTTTATTTTTTGAGTAGGATTGGTTTGGTTTGATTAGGTTTGGTTTAATATGATTAGCACACTTTAATCTACACTCTACCCTCAACACAACACAACCACCCTCATTATATCTCCACCAAACTTTCTCTTTCCTCTTTACTCTCCATTAATTTTCTTCTTCTTCCTTCTTCCACACAACTCCCCAACCCATTAGGCAAGTGCACCTTGCCATCAAATAAGCACCACTTTTTATTTATCCATTAACTAGATTTGGCCATGGTGAACAACTTTAGAACTTAATATTTTGTGATTTGGAGCTTTCCTTTTTCTAGATCTAGGTTTTAACCATTTTCGAAAATCCTTGGTTTTGATCTACTAAACTTCGATTTTTGCATGTGTTTGATGCTTCCATGTGGAAGAGAATTCGATTTTACTCAAGTTAGAACTTTAAAAATCTAGATTTGGTTTTGATTTGATCAAGTTATGAAGAATTGAAGTTTTGAAGTTCTTGGAGTTCTTCTCGGGTTGGAGAAGCAGCCCTCTCGGCCTGCGCTCTTTAGCGCAAGGCCGATTGTGCAGCTCACCCTTTGGTGAACTGTGCACCTTCCTTCTCGGCCAGCGCCTTCATTGCACATAGCCGATTGCGCCCGGCCTCTCGGGCTGAACTGCGCATCTCCCATGGCGCACTAACCCCTGCGCAGTTGGCCCCTGAGCAACCTGACTCCTACGCAGTCCACCTTCTGCGCAATCCATCTGCTGCATCATCCACCCCCTGCGCAACCTGACTCCTGCGCAGTCCACCTTCTGTGCAATCCATCTGCTGCGCCATCCACCCCTGCGCAATCCTCATGTGCGCAACCCATCTGCTGCGCCATCCACTCCTGCGCAGTTGGTACCCTGCGCAGCTCACTCCTGCGCAGTTGGTACCCTGCGCAGCTCACCCTGCGCAGTTGGCCTCCTGGCGCACTTGACTCCTGCGCAATCCAACCCCTTGACCCCTTGCGCAAACCCTTGGCTCTTGGAGATTTGGTTTTATTTTCTTTAAGCCTGGCTCTTCTATAGTCCTATATATATTGATATTGTATTAGATATTTTACGCCCATTTTATATCCTTACGCCTTTTGTCATGAACTTGATTTTACTTAATATGCTTGGAATGACTATTGTACATGGCATGGTATGACAAGGAACTAGCATAACACGACAGTGACCCGTATTGGTGCACTCCTGACATGATTTATCTTGATAACTTGATAGTGGCCCCTGGCGGCGCACTCCTGACTTGACTTGACTTGTAACTTGTAATTAACTCGTATAATCAACTTGACACCGTGGGTGTTCCTGCTTGCTTGTTTGTACAATCCACTTGTCTTATCTTGCATCATGTCTAGGACGTGACTTCCTGGGTACCACGGCCAGGGACTCGTACTAAATTGGATTAGGCTAATTATTAGATCAAACTAGAACATAGAGAATTCCCAGTCACAGGCAATCTCGTTATCTGGGCGCTTTAATGGACTTGTAGCTTGCCGACGAGTAGAGCATATTTCCAGCACACTGTCATGTGTTGTACCCTCTAAGTCACCTAAGGGTACATTTGTCTCCCGGGTAATGTACCCACCTATAACTCTCAACCCGCGGAAGGATAGTTGGATGGTCTGCAGGGCTTGGGACTGGAGTTTCTCACTTGCATCTTGTTAGTAATTAGGCTTGTGATAACCCTAGTTAGTTAAAGTAGTAAGCCATAGTACTTGCTTGGCCGATTGTGAATGAATGATGTCTAGCTCTGTCTAAGTCTTGTCTAGCCCCTGTACCTAGAACTCTTGAGCATGTTTGTTTTACTTATCTTAAGGATAAATGAGTAGAGACAGTGAGCTATTCAGGCGAAGGGTTACAACCCCGGTCCTTGTCTGGTTTAAGGATTGTAACCTGGCTCCCGGAATGGTTCTACGTCCCTAGTCGTTTATCGCCCTGTGTACCTTCCTACTTGTACTTTCTTTTATTCTTTATGTTCTGATATGCTGGCTTTTGTTCTTATTTGTGGCCTCCTTTGTGGCACTTGCTCTTTCTGGGGTTTGACCCAGCTGGTTTTGTGTGGCCAGATTTCGGAGCAGCTCCCGAGGATCTACCAAGCTTCCAGCCCAATGGTGACAACTAGACGGAACCCGGGCCAAGAGTGGGTTTTCCTTTTTGTTTCACCCACTTATATATAAATTTATTCTTTTGAGGCGTTTAGCCGACGAGCACCTGTTAGCTCGATGCACATTTACTTACTGTCTATCCACGGGCTGTAAACATGATTAACAAATCCTAGGGTTGATCATGTATGACTGAACTCATGCTAGTCCTATCATTTTGTACGACTAGCTTCATGATCATCCAATATGTAATATTTGGGACGCCTTATATATATTTGATGCTCTAACATCTTGTAACTCTGTTAATTGCTTGAGATTGAGACAATAGGCTTGACCTTAAGAGACTGCTGGCTTGTAGTAAACCCTCATATCTAGACAGCCATAACCGTATAGTTGAGATGTATTCTATTTCAATATACGTAGCTGGCTATGTCTGCCCCCGCTCTCCAGTATTCTGGTTCTGGGGCGTAACACTCGCAGATTGAGAATAAACAAAAATGGGAATAGCAGTTCAGTTGTGATGCACTCGTCCTATGACATGATACGACACAGTTATGGTATATGTAAGAACAAATCCGGTATGAACTACAATATCGAACCACATGAACAATGACGATATAAACGAGACAACTAAACTAATATGCATAATATGAAGGAACACATATAACCAATCAACGAAATAAACTAGTAATGACATGTAACAAAGAAGAAGAATATAATCATGTAAATAAACTGTAAAGAACGGCAAGGTATACTTGCCTGGTGATAGCACATTGAACCAACATTATCCAGTCAATCGACGAGCCATAAAAGTCAAACTCTCACAACAGTCTTTGGGGGATAAAACAGATATTACCAACGTTCTCAGAATAATCAAATTAGCTAGGATAGCCTACCCATAAGTCCAATTCTGGACACAGAAGCAAAATGATAAATTTGGGTCAAAACGATGTCCGTCGTTGTACCCGTTTTGTACCAAAAAGTGTGCCAGCATCTAAGGACTCTAAAGTCAACAAACTATATGTCTACGAATTTGTTTTGATGATACAAACCCAACCGCATGTCCAAAAGTTGAATTTCGGCAGGCCATGCACAAATTTGCCCGCTAGATCGGATCGCAGGCCTGCCAAAATAGCGTTCTGGTCGACCTTCTCAGAAGCAGACAAAACATGGCATATAGGACCAAAAAATGACACGGTCCAGTTGTCACAAGTTTCGTATCGAGATGATGAACGTGTACAAAGTTATGGGCTAGTTTGTAAAGGGGCCGATACGGGATATCTTGATGGATACGTCTCGATTTCGTGCGCACACAACGAAATTGAGTTCCGTCGAATTTCACACGTCAACAAAATCTATACACGTCTTTCGATACTTATGAATTGTGACCGCGTCGCCCGTTTGTCGGAGCACACGCCGTATCGGTGGTTTTCAAATTTTTTTTACTGTTTTATAAATTGTTTTTCGTAATTTTCTAAATCTATTTTCTCATTGCACAGTGGACGAAATCAGAAACTATGAAAAGTAGTTTGAAGCTCTATAGGTTGTCTACGAGTTGTTCAATTAGTTTTCAAAAATTGCTAATGGATTGATCGGAATCGATCTCCGAACAGCGGCTGTTGGGCTGTTTTATTCCCTGTTTATGAACAGTTTTCGTCCAATTTCGTATCAATTTTTCTGAATCAAAACTTCGATGAATCTCGAATCTACTTACTGGGAGTCATAAAGGGATATATATAGACTTTCCAGAACTATTTACGAATCATAAAATGATCAAATATCGAGGGAGGAATAATACCTCAAAATTGGGCTCGTGGCGGTGCTGCAGATTCTGTTGGTGCGGCTGTTTTCTATTGCTGCGGCCGGCCGGGCGGCGGCCTCGCGGTGTTCCACCGGCGGCACGTGGTGGCGGGAAGTCACCTGGATGAGGGGGTCATGCGTGGGGGAGGAGATTTACGGTTTTGAGTTAGGATTTTCGGGTTTGCTTCCTCCCCTTTCTCGTTATATACTCGGGCGGCACTGTGAGAGAGGAGGGTCGGGTGAGTAAGGGTTCTGCTGTGTACGGGTTGGGTTGTGTGGTGTTTACTTTCTTTTTGGCTTTCTTTTTCTATTTCTTTTCCTTTTCTTTATATAACTGTATAACTATATATATATATATATATATATATATATATATATATATATATATATATATATATATTATATATATATATATAAAAATATATATATATATAAAAATATATATATATAAAAAAAAAAATATATATATATATATATTATATATATATATTTTATATATATATATATATATATATTTTATATATATATATATATATATATATTTAATAACCCCTCATTTTATTAATCCAGGCTAAAAAAGCCGAAGCCTGACCACATATACAAGGCACAAAATGACAGAGCCTATACAAGTATACCACCAAAAGTATCGAATAAGGGGAGGTAGAACTCAACCATGAAGAGCTAGGGGTGGGTCGAGGACCAGAATGCTCTTAGACTGTGGGAGAACTGGGTGCTCCGTTTACGACATTGGCGGAAGACTTCCCGAATGAGCTGATCGGATGAGTATTGGTGACCTTCGTATCTCGCCTTGTTGCGGTTCTTCCAAATCACCCACGTGGTTGCTGCTGCAACGATATGGTGGCCATGGAAGGCAGAACCCCAAGAGGCCGCCAGATCGTGGAAGCGTCTACCCCCCGGCTCAATGTTGTAGAGCTGATCGAGGGTCCTCCAAGTACTGCCTGGCAGGGTCCCCTGACAAAAGATGTGGTCAATGGTCTCCATCTGACGATCAGGACAGCAAGTGCAGGCTGATGCTAAGCTAATCCCCATGGTGTTGAGGTTCTCATCAGTTGGCAGTTTCTTTCTAATGACTCTCCACATGAGGAAGGACCATTTTCTAGGGATACAGGTTTGCCAATAGTGTGCAATGGTATGATACGGCTGCCCGATCCCTTGGACAGTGATCCTCGTCGACCTCACTGAGGAAGCCCCGGAGGCCTCGAGCGTCCACCTTAGCGCATCGGCATCGCGTTCGAGACTTAATCTGTCCCGGCGGATGCTGTCTACCTCTTCATTTTCGGACCATTCACAAATTTTGTCCCAGTTCCAGTCGTTAGTAATGGAGTTCCACAAGACTATGATTCTACTATCTCTCGGGGTCTCCGTAAGACTCGGGATTAAGCTATCCCCGGTCCATCGTAGCAGGAATGGATCCGAATTGCCGACACCCAAGTGGAGTCTCATCGCAGGTTCGGTAAGTTTACGGCCGATAAGGATACGACGCCAAGCTGCCGAGGATCTGCTGTTGGATATGGCCACTGATGGGTGGATGTGCTTAAAATACCTGGCCTTCATAAACCTGGTCCATAAGTTCTTGCTCGTGCGAAGTTTCCACCATAATTTCATCGAGAAAGAATTAACGATGTGGGTGAGTTTAGTAAATCCCAGACCCCCTTCCTCGGTAGGATGAGCCATGGATTCCCAGCTAGCCCAGTGATGCTTGTCTTGTCCGTTGCAATGCCCCTAGAAGAAATTACAAAAGATCTGTTCAATCGAATCAAGAACCTTCTTTGGCGGGGAACATGCAGCCAGAGTATGGATGGGGATGAAAGTGAGCACGTGTTTGATGAGGATCATCTTGCCGCCCGGGGATAAGGTGGCATTATGCCACCCTTCAAGTTTATTCCTGATTCTTGTTATCAAGTTCTCAAAGATGCGAGCGTTGGATTTCCCGTACACCAGGGGACAACCGAGGTAGTTGAACGGGAGATGAGCAACAGTGAAGGATGTTAAGTTAGAGAGATTGATTGTGTGCTCTCTTTTGGTGTTGTGGTGGGCATAGATAACGCTCTTGGAAGGATGGATCTTCTGGCCGAAGCAACTAGAGTACCTCTGCAGTGTGTGGTGGACCACTTCCACCGCTCCGACGTCCCCGGAGGAGAAGATAAGTAAATCGTCAGCGAAGGCCAGGTGGGTGATGGTTGGACATCCACTGGATGTGTAATAGTGTTGGAAGTTCGGGGTACTGACCATGTTGTTAAGGTTTCTACTCAGGGCATCAGCTGCTATGATAAAGATGGTAGAAGATAGAGGGTCGCCCTGTCTAACATCGCGACTGGATTTGAAAAATCCTCCGGCCTTACCATTGATAACCGTGGAGAACAACGAGTTGCTAATGGATCTTTACACGGTGTTGGTCCAAGTTTCCGAGAATACGAAAGTCCTGAAGACCCAGATCATAAATTGCCAATCCAGTCTGTCATAAGCTTTCTCCATGTCTATCTTGACGGCGATGCTGCCCCCTCTTGCTGGAAACTTTATGCAGGTGATTAACTCTTGGGCCAGCATAATATTGTCCTGGATGTTTCTTCCGCGAACAAAGCCGCTTTGCTCCTCCAAAATGATTTTGGGTAGAATCCCGGCCATTCTAGTTGCGATGATCTTGGAGATGATCTTGTTGTTGAAAGTGCAAAGACTAATGGGTCGATAATCCCGAAAGGACTCCGGGTTATCTTTTTTAGGGATAAGGATGAGCTTTGCGCTAGAAATGGCTTTGGGGTAAATAGCTCCTTCGAAGAATGCAATAGCCGTATCGGTGATGTCCCGCTTGATAATATCCCAGCAGGTGCGAAAGAAGACCCTTGTAAAGCCGTTCGGGCCGGGAGCACTGTGCTCGTTCAGAGCCCACACTGTGTCTTTCACTTCCTGGGCAGTCGGGGGACGTTCCAACTGGATGTTGTCGGTGTCATTAATGAGTCGGGGGATTTGGTCGAGGAAGGGTCTATCTATGTGAACCGTATCTTTGGAGAATAATTTGGAGTAGAATTCTGTAGCAGTCGCTTGGATGCTATTATGGTCTGTAATTATGTTCCCATTGTCGTCTGTCGTATGGTGAATCGATAGCTTCTGTCTGCGGCCGTTGACACAGGCATGGAAGTATTTCGAGTTTTTATCCCCCTCGCTGTCCCATTTCAACCTCGCTTTCTGCTTCCAGTATATATATATATATATATATATATATATATATATATATATATATATATATATATATATATATATATATATTTGCACACACACACAATATATATATATATATTTAGAAAACCCCCCATTTATTAAAGACGGCTCAAAGATCGCAGAAATCGTATACAACGCGCAAAATGCCAAAGCCTATACAGGTATACCACAAAAGCAGGAAAGGAGGAAAGCAAAACAGGCGAAACAGAGTCCTGGGGCTACGGAAGCGCTGACCAGAAGTCTGTCGAACTGTGGGAACACATACGTTTGCGGCATTGTCGGGCTATTTCCCGAAAGAGTTGGTCTGTCGAGTAAGAGTGACCTTCGTATCTCGCTTTGTTATGATTCTTCCACAATACCCATATAGCGGTCGCTGCGACGATCTGGTGGCAATGGGAGACGGAACCCCAGTAGGTCAGTAGATCGTAGAAGCGTCCGCTTCCCTGCTCAATGTTAAATAGCTGCTTAAGGGCGGTCCAAGTCCTGGCAGGTAGCGACCCTTGACGGAAGATGTGGTCAATAGTCTCCGTCTCCCTCTCTGCACAGCAGGAGCAAGCTGTGCTAAGCAGACCCCAATGGTGTTAAGGATGTCGTCAGTCGGAAGTTTTTTCCTGAAGACTCTCCACATGAGGAAGGACCACTTCTTAGGTATGCAAGAATGCCAATAGTGAGCCATAGGGAGATACGGTCAACCGGTGCCTTGGATGGCAGATCTCGTCGACCTCACCGAGAATGCTCCCGAGGCCTCGAGGGATCAATACAATCCATCCGTCTCACTATCGATGCGTAACCCAGTCGCTCGGACGCTATCTGCAGCCTCGGGACCGGACCACTCACAAATCTGGTCCCAGGTCCAATCGTCGATAGTGTGGTTCCACATGTCTCTGATTCTACAATCTCTCGAAGTCTCCGAAATATTCGAGATCATGCTGTCTCCAACCCATCGCTCAAGGAAAGGGTTCGAGTCGCCCGCTCCCAGTTGGAGTCTTATAGCGGGTTCGGCTAGGTCGCGGCCAATAAGGATGCGACGCCAAGCCGCAGAGGATCTGTAGTTGGATATGGCCATCGAGGGGTGGATATGTTTGAAATATCTGGCTTTCAAGAACCTGGTCCATAATTTGTTGCACGTGCGAAGATTCTACCACAATCTCTTCGAAAAGGCTTTAACAATGTGGCTGAGTTTGGTGAATCCCAAACCCCCTCTCTGGTCGGGTGGGCCATGGAGTCCCAGCTGGCCCAGTGATGCTTGTCGTGGTCGTTGCTGTGCCCCAAAAAGAAATTACAAAAGATCTGTTCGATCGAAGAAAGGACCTTGATGGGCGGAAAGTACGCTGCCAGGGTGTGTATGGGAATGGAGGAGAGCACATGATTGATGAGGATCATCTTGCCTCCTGGGGATAGGGTTGCGTTATGCCACCCTTCCAGTTTCTTCCTGATTTTGGTCGTTAGGTCCTCAAAGATGCTGGCATTGGACTTCCCGTACACTAACGGGCAACCAAGGTAGGTGAACGGGGGTCAGGCCACTGAAAATGAAGTTAAGATGGACAATTTGTTGGCGTGATCCCTATTGGTTTTGTGGTGGTCGTAGATAACGCTCTTGGAGTGATTGATCTTCTAGCCGGACCATCTAGAGTACCTCATCAGGTTGTTTTGAACCACTGACACCACGCTTTCATCCCCGGAGGAGAAGATGAGCAGGTCGTCAGCGAACGCCAGATGGGTGATGATTAGGGCAACCACTAGATGTGTGATAGTGCTGGAAGTTGGGGATGTTGACCATATTGTTAAGGTTCCTACTCAGGGCGTCAGCCGCTATGATGAAGACTGTGGAGGATAGGGGATCGTCCTGTCTCACCCTACGGTGGGATTTGAAAAATCCCTCAGCGTTGCCGTTGATGATCGTGGAAAACCACGAGTTACTGATGGATGTCCAGACGATGTTGGTCCAAGTTTCCAAAAATTCGAAAGCTCTGAAAACCCAGATCATGAATTGCCAATCCAGTCTGTCATAGGCTTTCTCCATGTCGATTTTGACGGCAATGTTGCCTCCCCTCACAGGAAATTTCATGCAGGTGATTAACTCTTGTGCCAACATAATATTGTCTTGGATGTTCCTTCCTCGAACAAATCGGCTTTGCTCCTCCGAGATGATCTTAGGAGGAAGATCCGCCATCCTGGTTGCAATAACCTTGGATATGTTCTTGTTGGTGAAGTTGCATAGGCTAATGGGACAAAAATTGCGAAGGACTCCGGGTTGTCTTTTTTAGGGATGAGGATCAGGTTGGCACTAGAGATGGCTTTGGGGTATATAGCGCCTTCGAAAAAGGCGATCGCCGCTTCGGTGATGTCTAGCTTGATAATCTCCCAGCATGAGCGGAAGAATACCCCCGAGAAACTGTCCAGGCCTGGCGCACTGTGCTCGTTCAGAGCCCACACTGCGTCTTTAACTTCCTGCACCGTGGAGGTGCGGTTCAATTGGGCGTTGTCAGCGTCACTAATGAGTGGAGGGATTTGGTCAAGGAAAGATCTATCTTTGTGAACCGTCTCTTTGGCGAAGAGTTTGGAGTAGAAATCTGTGGCCGCCTGTTAGATGCCCTTTTGGTCGGTAATGATGTTCCCGTTCTCATCAGCGGTTCTGTGGATGGAGAGTTTCTGTCTGCGCCCGTTGACGCAGGCGTAAAAGTACTTCGAATTTTTGTCCCCCTCGCTGTCCAATTTCAGCCTAGCTTTCTGCTTCCAGAAATCAGTCTCCACTTTGATCCTGAATTTGAGCATCGCTTTGGTGAGGCTGAGGGCTCTTCTAGCCGCTATCAAGCGATCCGTGACCACGACGACTTTGGCACGGGTAACGTCATCCTCGGCAACCCGAATGGCCTGAAAGATGTCTCCGTAGGCGTGCTTGCTCAAAAACGAACAGGGCTTTCCTAGTAGCTTTAAGTTTGTTGCAAACACGAACAAGGGGGTTGGGGAAGGCCTCACTGTTCCATGCTTCCGCGACAATACCCAGGAATTGTGGATGTCGGTCCAGAGGTCAAGGAATTGGAAGTTCTTTTTGGGTGAGGTGGTCTTGCTCTTGATCTCCACTAACAGGGGGTTGTGGTCTGATTCTGTGGAGTTGAGGTGGGACAGACAGGTAGTGATCCCCATTCCGTGCCAGTGGGTATTCGTGAGTGCCCTGTCGAGTCTAGAGTATTGACGTCGGTCACCTTCCTGCATATTGTACCAGGTGAATGCATTGCCTGAGAACTGAAGAGAGGTTAGGTGGGCGTTGAAGATGAAATTGTTGAAGTCAAGCAAGGCCGGGGCGGGAGGTGGACAACCTCCGGATTTCTCCACTGGTACATGTGATCGCATTAAAGTCCCCAATGTCGAGCCAAGGGGAGTTGGGGTTGAGGTGATGGATGTCAAGGAGGTCGTTCCAGAGTTGTTTCCTCTCCGCAACATCGCAGCTGCCATGTACCGCAGAAAGGATGGCGCATTCCGGCAGTTTGGGGTGTTCGAACCAACAGGATAGGGCCTGCTGGGAGTCCTGGATGACTCCTAGATTAACTTCCTTCGTGTATAGGAGCCAGATATCGTGTCTGCCTGCAATGGCCATGGGAAGGCCCAGTTGCATCTGGATGAATTTAAGTCTTTTGGAAGGAATTTTAGGTTCGATAATTATGAGGATGTCTATATTTTGGATTTTCTGCAGATTGATCATTCTCCTGACCACCGGTTTGTTCGCCAGACCGCGAACATTCCAGGATAGGATGTTAATCATTAAGGATGTTGTGGGAGTAGTTTTTTGTTCCGCCTGGCGGCTAATCTGGTAAGGATGGTGACGGTTTCAGTGGGTCCGCTGTTGGCGTTGGCCTTGCTCGAGGTGGAGGGTCCTGCTTTTGTAGATGGGGAGGGATCGTTACAAGATTGCTCCATTGGGGCATGTTGCTGGGTTATTGATTCTCCAGCAGAGTCCTAGATAGGATTTTCTAGTGGGATGATGATGGAGTCGCAGGTGCTTCCTGTCAGGAGGCTGGTTTGCTGGAGCGGGAAGCCTGCGGCTTGGATCCGGAGGCCTCTCCGAACCTGGTCTGGTCCTAGAATTGCTAGGGCCTCAACCACGGAATCTTCGATGGTGAGTTGTTGATTAGTTACGGTTGTGTCGGTGAGCTATTCTACTCCTTCCAGATTAGGGAAGTTCTCGATGAGCGCCCGGTCGGTAAGGAGGAAGGCTGTCTTTGCAAGGTCTTCTACGTCCTCCGTAACAAGAGCGTCGAACTGGTTGGATAGAGAGAGGGCTAGGGGGCTGAGAGGGATTAATGCTTTGCTGGGGGATTTGCTCCTGTCATGCGAGCCGTCGCTAGATCCAAATCGGGTGTACGAATTTGGGCGAGGTAGAATGGGTGGCAAGGGAGACCTCCCCTCTGCTGGCTCGCTGTTTTTACGGAAAGGTTTCTTCTTTAGTTCTGGGTGGAGTCGGTGACAGTACTTTGGGAGATGACCTCTTAGGTGACCGTGGTTGCAGAATATGACATGGTTGTCGTAGAGGATTTGTTGGGTGTGGGTACGGTTGCCCAACTCGATGTTGATAAAGTTAGGAGGTTCGGTGGTCAGATCGAGTTCCACACAGATCTTGGCGTAGTGGACCTTGGTGAGGTTGCTGGTCTCTGGAGCTGAGGCCACATACGTACCGAAGGAGTTGGCGATTCGTCGGAGAGCCGCTGGGACAAAGCAAATGAGTGGTAGATTTGGTAGCGTGATCCAGGCAGCGACGGTCGCTGAGACTTCTTTAGTGCTATAGCTAGCAGACCAGTTGATGATCTTCATCTGAAGGGAATCAATCCTACACGTGCCATTGGACCAGACTGTTTTGTGGTCTAAATCGGATGAGAGGTGAAGGAGAATGTGTTTGGGGTCAAGGAGAGCTACATTGTACTCCGCTGTGAGTCTCCAGCTGGCTATAGTCTCCTGTACCCTGGGGAGCTTGGGGCATCCGGATGAGAATTTGAGAATGAAGGTGTGGGGGAATGAGTTCGAAAGAGAGGACACCTCCACGGCGGTGAATGGAACCGAGGTCACCGGTGATTCCTAAGAGTAATCGATGTCCGAAAGATTGATGTCGGGGACTAGAGGCGCCTTAGCTGACGCCAGATCTGGGCGCAGCTTATCTGCGAAGGTCGGCTGAGGGAAGAATGGCCGCTGACGGAGTCGAGGAGATTTCTTTTGGAGGAGGGGGCCAAGCGAAGGTCGGCGGGGAGGCGGCAGGGGAAGGAGCCAGGGTTGAGCTACTGGAAGGTGGGCGGGCAAACGATGAGGGAAGTGTGCTCGGGGCGGAAGGTGTTGACTGCTGAGGCTGCCGGGGGGATGCACTCTGGTAGGGACGTAGTGGATGGCACCACAGACGGTCCAACAGCCACTAGAGGAGGGAGCGAATGAGCAACCGGGGCTACCCCAGCTGGATCGTCTGGTAGGGACGAGAGTTCCGGGGGGCCTCTCGCTGACTCCAATGAGGCGGTGGAAGGAATAAAAGAGGGAACATGATGGAAGCTGGGAGTGTCTGCTGGAGAAATAGGGGTCACTGGGAGGAGGCCAGGGGCCTCGATGGGGGAGCCCGAGGACGGAGCTCCAGAGGTAAGAAAATTTGAGATGGAGAGGTCTGGGGAGTGTTGAATCGAGATGGGGGAATGGAGGAAGCGGTGGTGCAAGGCGCCGAAGGTGGGGCGGGGATGGGATCGGTGTAGGGAGATGGGACGATGGGCGCAGTGGAAGGGGTGGGGTGGGAGTTGGCATAGAGGGAGTGCTGCGCTTGGCCGGCGGGTGAGGGGGTGAATCCTCCCAAAGGAGCAGGGAGCGACAGTTCCGTTGAAGGAACTGGCCCACCCGACTGGAAGAACGCAGCTCCAGGCTCATAACATCCATTGGAGGAATGGAGAGCGTAAAACTCAACTATAGGGTGGTCCCCACTGGAGGGATGAGCGTAAATCCCTCGGGAAGATCCTGGCTCATGATAGTCTATGCTGGGGTGGGGCCCATTGTGAATGGAAGAGTGAACCGCTGCGGATGGATAAGCGTTGGTGAGGGGGCCCCACCATTGGGTGAAGATGCAGATAAGGGAATGTACGCAGCTGCGCCTGCTGATGGATGGACGCTGGGATAGGGGGTCCCACTACTAGGAGGGGGGACCCACCTGAGGGGTAGTAGTAGAATACAGCAGCTGCAGATGGATAAGTGCTGGAGTAGGGGGTCCCACCAATAGGTGCGGAAGCCAAGTACGCTCCAGCTGCATGACAAAGCGTTGGAATGGAGGGCCCCACTATTGGGCATGGGGTAAATGGAGGGATTATACGCTGAGGAATAGGGAGCGTAAAAAGTGGGGGACCGC